>WNWK01006292.1:0-100000 GCA_009830355.1 Cherax destructor
TTTGCTGATGACACTGTGTTTTGGGGATTCTGAAGAGAAGTTGTAAGGTTGGTGGATGAGTTTGTGGGGTATGCAAAAGAAGGAAATTAAAAGTGAATATAGGAAAGAGTAAGGTGATGAGGATAACAAAAAATAGATAATGGAAGATTGAATCAGATTGAGAGAGAGAGAGAGGTATGGAGGAGGTGAATGTGTTCAGATATTTGGAAGTGGATGCCAGCAGATGGGTATATGAAGGATGAGGTGAATCATAGAATTAACGAGGAAAAGGTAAGTGGTGCACTGAGAAGCTTGTGAAGACAGAGAACTTTATCCATGAAAGCAAAGAGGGGAATGTATGAAAGTATAGCTATACCAATACTCTTGTATGGGTGTGAGACATGGGTTGTGAATGTTGCAACAAGGAGAAGGCTGGAGGCAGTGGAGATGTCATGTCTGAGGTCAATGTGTGGTGTGAATATAATGCAGAGAATTCGGAGTTTGGAGATTAGGAGGAGGTGTGGGATTACCAAAACTATTATCCAGAGAGCTGAGGAGGGGTTGTTGAGATGGTTTGCACATGTAGAGAGGATGGAACAAAATAGAATGACTTCGAGAGTGAATAAATCTGTAGTTGAGGGAAGGCGGGGTAGGGGTCGGCCTAGAAAAGGTTGAAGGGGGTAAAGGAGGTTTTGTGTGCGAGGGGCTTGGACTTCCAGCATCGAGCGTGAGCTTGTTAAATAGGAGCGAATGGAGACAAATGGTTTTAAGGACTTGACGTGCTGTTGGAGTGTAAGCAAGATAACATTAACGTGAAGGGTTTCAGGGAAACCGGCTGGCCGGACTTGATTCCTAGAGATGGGAAATACAGTGCCGGCACTCTGAAGGAGGGGTGTTAATGTTGCAGTTTTGTAGGTGTAGAGTAAGCATGCCTCTGGCAAGACAGTGATGGAGTGAATGATGATGAAAGTTTTTCTTTGTCGGGCCACCCTGCCTTGGTGGGAAACGGCCTATGTGTTAATAATTAACAAAATATTTATATATGTATATAGTAGGATTGTATGGTTCAATGGTTCACGGCGTCATGAATTTTCGCTCTTCCCATGAGGCGGACTAAAACAACACGGGTTCGATTCCCCGGCTAGCAGCAGTTTGTTATTGATTAAATACCACTGTTCGTGGTTAGGTCGTGCCGATTAGGTAAAACTGGTCAATTAGCAAGAACTCATCTAAAATTAAGTCCTTTCTAAAATTTTCTCTTATACGTTTAAAGATATATTTTTTTCATTTATGTTAATGTAAGAATTTATAATTTTGTACCAAGAGAAACTTTGAAAACCTACCTAACATTATTACAACAAGCGCAATTTAATTTAGCCTAACCCAACTAAATATATTTTAGATACGTTAACATTAATTTAATAATAAACAAACATAATGAAATATATTTTTTTCGTTATGTTCAGAATGATTTTGGCGAAATTATTGCATACACAAATTTTCACTTGTCTTATATGGCAAGGTGAGCATTGCTATTTAAGCCAAAATCGCGAGTTTTACCTAATCGGCACGACATATATATATATATTTTTAACAACACTGCGCTAGCCAGGGTTCGAACCCATGTTGTACTGGCCCGTCATTGTGAGCGAGAACCACATAACGCCTTGACCCACAGGACCACCCAATCCTACAAGAACCAAGCACCCAGCACAGAGCTATGTGTTTTACCTTGGTCCGAGGACATACGGAGGTGTGGGAGCTTTCAAGCTAATTTCATTCTCATCCCTGTTTGGTGTACTAGCCCACGAGCAGTATTTATATATTATTGTAACCACGAACGAGTGGTATTAATCAATAAGAACACTGCGCAAGCCAGGGTTCGAACCCATGTTGCACTGGCCCGTCATTGTGAGCTCACAATGACAGCAGACAGGTGGGCTAACGTAGGTCCAAGATATCTGCGGACGGAAGCAGAATATCCCCTCACTAAAAAAAAAAAACACCAAATTCAATAATATATACAAAAGGGGGAAAAAGAGCTGGCTCTACCCAAAGTCCCTAATACATCCTAACCTAATATGGGTATATTCTAGACAACACATCAGCCAGCGTATTTTCTTTGCCAGAGATGTACCTAATACATAGTTTATAGGGTTGCAGCCTTATACTCCATCGCATGAGTCTTGTGTTGTGATTCCTCATGGATTGGAGGTACATCAGAGGGTTGTGGTCGCTGTAGATGGTGACCACCTGAGAGGACTGGCCCACATAGACTTCGAAATGCTCTAATGCCAATATCAGAGCAAGGGCTCCTTTCTCAATGGTGGAGTAGGCCCTCTCGTGGGATTTGTACTTGGCAGAGCAGTAAGCCACAGGCTGCAACCCATCGTCCCCAGATTGCAGAAGTACTGCCCCCACCCCTGACTCACATGCGTCAACCTGTAATGAAAAAGATTTTGAAAAGTCTGGAGACAAAAGAATGGGTGCAGTACAAAGTAATCTCTTTGCTTTCGTGAAAGCATTTTGACATTCTGGGGTTCAATTAAAAGGAACTTTGTGACTGGTAAGTGAGGTTAGAGGGGCTACAATATCTGCAAAATTCTTACAGAATCTTCTATAAAATTAACAGTTAAGTGGAAACTCTGAAAGGTCTCAAAGAGAGCCTTAAACCTAAACATATGTTGGTCCCAAGTGTCCGACACAACAACTATGTCATCTAGGTAAGCGGCAGTGCCTTCAAGTCCTTTAATAGCCTGATGGATCAGTTTCTGGAATGATGCCGGCAAGTTTTTCATTCCGAAGGTGATAACTGTATATTGATAATGACCTCCTGGAATTACGAAGGCAGAGATTTCCTTCGCCTTATATGTTAAAGGTACTTGATAGTAACCTTTAAAGAGGTCCAATTTGGACTCAAAAGTAGCCTTACCACACAGTCGATTACGTCATCCAGACGTGGCAAAGGGTAAGCATCTGCAACTCTGACCTCATTCACCTTACGGTAATCTGTACACATTCGGAACCCTCCATCAGCTTTGTTAACAAGGATGCACGGTGAAGCCCACGGACTAGATGACTCCTCCACTAACCCATGCTCTAACAGAAATTCTACCTCTTGCTGAAGTAGCTTCTGTTTTTCAAGATTAGCTTTGTAGGGGGAGAGTTTCCAACATCTACGTCATTATATCTAAAACAAGTAATTTATCAAGTATGATCTTACTGCAAGAATTCTGAATTTTAATTTGAAAAAATATTCAGAAATTCTGAACTACGAATATCTGATATTATTTTTCTTATATAAAATGATAAGTTCTATATATATAATGAAAAAAATTAGTTCACGACCTTTTTTACAAGAAAGATTCTTTATTACTTTATAAAAAAAATGTGAATTTGAGTTTTCTATACATAAAGTAATTGAGATTAAGTGATTAGAAAATATTTTCATTTTAATATTTACATTTCAGGAATCGTTGTGCTTGGTGGTTTAAGTCTGGTAATAATTGTAACCTGAATGGAAGATATTTTAAAGGTCCATACACTTATGCTGATAGTTTCAGCTGGTATGTTTCTCGTGGCCTCGCCTATTCCCTCAAGAGGACAGAGATGAAGCTCAGACCAGCATACTGAGATATAACTTACTTCAAGTAGCCCAAGGTGATTAGTGACAACACACTGCATTAATTCTTACTAAAATTTTTTTATTGAGAACTGTGTGAAATAAAGTACATTTAAAAATAGTCTTTATAATTCCCTGTCAGAAATTTTTAAAAAATCTTTAAATAAAAATGTGCAGATCTCAGCAGAAATTGTGGATGAATATTTAGACAAGGCACTACGTGGGGTTGAATATATATTTCACAAGTTATTAACTATAGCTATGCAAACTTTCTCATGTTTAAAAAACTACATTTTGTTTAAAATTTTTAAAAGCAGATCTACTTCAAATATATCTAGATTTGTCAGTTGAACGCTATCCGAAAAAGATATTTTCCGTACACGAAAATTCAAGATACATGTACAACACTGGATGCAAGAAGCCTGGAAGCTGTACCTTAACATCGTCATGAGACCTGAAAAACCATAAAAGATAAAACCTAACTCAATTTCTGTGAAATTGAGAAACTGTTCAAGGTACTGTAAAAACATCTTCAGTAATACAATATAGACCTGGGAGGTGTAGGTCTGCACTCCCATAAGACTCGTGAACTTAAATCCAGTAGATCATTATGTAAAACTGTGACTTACATACTAAAATACCTCTTCGAAACTTAGACTGTACTGTAAAGTTACGTATTTGGATATTTTAGTAACTGTGCTGGGAAACAATTAGTGTGTGTGTGTGTGTACTCACCTAGTTGTGATTGCAGGGGGTCGAGTCATAGCTCCTGGCCCCGCCTCTTCACTGGCCGCTACTGGGAAAAGATTTATGCCAACAGCATTAGGTGTTCCCAGGCGGTCACCCATCCAAGTACTAACCAAACCCAACGTTGCTTAACTTCGCTGATCGGACGAGAAGCGGTGCGTTCAACGTGGTATGGCCGGTGTGTGTGTGTGTGTGTGTGGGTGTGTGTGTGTGTGTGGGTGTGTGTGTGTGTGTGTGTGTGTGTGTGAGAGACACTGTGTGACTGGCTCAGTGTAATGTAGGCCCCCAGTAGGCCTACAGTAAATCTACCATTTCTCGAAAATCAGTTAAGTTTCTCTATTACTGTGATGTGAAAGATAAAAGAAATATATTGAAAACAGCTAAAGAGTTTTCCATAAAAAATATAGTTTAAATTTAAAGCAGTTTGACTTCCTATTTAATTTTTAGTTTTCTTTTCGATTGAACAAAAATATTTAAATATGAAAGCTTTCTGGATATTTAATAACTCAAATGTTTTAACAAATAATATTTTATGTAGGCTGTTACAAATGATGATAATTATTCAAAATAACAAAATAATTTATTGAAAAATGTTAGATGATAAAGGATAAAAACTTCGAAAAGAGATCAGGAAATATCTTTGACAAAAAAAAAAAACTCTTATGCATCTTTATTCCGAAACGTTTCGTCTACACTGTAGGCTTCTTCACTCGAATACAGAAACAACAGAAACAGTAGCAATGTGAAGATGTAGTCAGTCAATCACAAAGGAAGATGTAGTTTTAAGGTGGTCAGTCCATCAGCCTGATTGGGTTACGTTGAAAGGGGAATGCCTGTCTGGAATGCCTGTCTGGAATGCCTGTCTGGAATGCCTGTCTGGAATTTTAACTAATTCGAGTGTCCAAAAGCACTCGAATTAGTTAAAACTCTATGTTAGAAATTATGTGTGTTGGGCGGGGGGTATTTTTCACTAGAACACAATCTTGTGGGACTTAATGATTACTGGGGGTCACAGACAATGTCCCTCCTTCAAAGCCCACCGTCTCAGCTCGCCAACTAACTCTGGGACCTTGGATTGGGAACATATGGTTCCTGTATATATATTTTGAAAATTTACGGCAGTAAAATTAGCTGTTAAGTAGACTGTATAATTATAAAGAAGTTAAGTAGAATTGACGGCTTTAAGTATTTTGGTTCATCTACTATTTTTCCAGTTAAGTACATTATTTCAATTGTATGAAGAGCAAGTATCAATACTTACCAAGCTATTACCTTGGTGATGTATCCTAACGCCTCCCACAACAAAAGCAACTAGAAAATTGGCCAACATATGGTTATTTACCCGTTGTGTGGGGTTTAATGCACACTGGGAGGCGTACATTAATAATAGAAGTAAGCGTAGAACAGAGCCAACATGGCGTCATCCAGCTACGGGCGTACATTAATTATAGTAGTAAGCGTAGAATAGAGCCAACATGGCGTCATCCAGCTACGGGCGTACATTAATAATAGAAGTAAGCGTAGAACAGAGCCAACATGGCGTCATCCAGCTACCACGACCTGTTTTTCATATCATCCATATTTTGTGTTCTTTTGTTTTATCTGGACTCTTTTAGATGTATTTCCTCTTCACTTATCTTGTAACGTTTATTTGTCCGCTAATATTACAAACGGACATTGTTATTTTGGGAAACATTTGCCACCAGGCCCGTGGCCTGGTGGCAAATGAGTACCTGGGTGTTAGTGGACTGGTGTGGGTCGCATCCTGGGACAAAACTGTCCGAAATGCTCAGCATAACAAGGGGCTTTCTATATAGTAGTATGTCATTGATGTCAGCTATGGTCTGTATACCTTGTACATGTACTTGTAGTAAATAAAGGTATTATTATTATTATTATCACATCGCCGGTTAGTCTGCTTCCCGTACCTCCATCATTGTTTTTTTTTCATTTTGGGTATATATTTTTATTTAAATTTAGTGATATTTCTAGGTGTGTAATACAGTTCCATATCAAAATATTAATTTCTTCTATATTACGGTAATTCTGCTTTACTTAAAGAACTACAATAAATTATTATATATACATTATTATCCTCAATTATTACGTATAAATCATAGGAAAATTATCAAATTTTTCCACAATATGTCTTAAAATGATGTATGTATAAATACTTAAAAGAACACTGAACAAGTAAAGGATTAGTTTTAAGAATTGTTTTCTAAGCTTGACCTAAATGTCAGGTTAGGATATGTAAGCTAAGATTAGTTAATGATGCAACAGATAAGAACAAAATTTTATCCTAACATTAAAATTTTATAGTTTGGTGATTTAAATTAATAACTTTTTTAGGGTTAACTTCTAAAAGGCGGTGACTTATTGGGGGTGTGGGGCTCTTGATCCAAGGAAATTCACTGATTCAACCTTTTCTTGTAACGAACGTGATAGCCTCCTATTCCAGTGGACGCTGTTCGTTGCCTGTGTTTCATTAATTATAGTAGTAAGCGTAGAATAGAGCCAACATGGCGTCATCCAGCTACGGCGTACATTAATAATAAAGTAAGGTAGAACAGCAAACTTGTCATCCAGCTACCACGACCATGTTTTTATCATCCATATTTTCGCGTGAGACTTTTATCCGAGCCATAAACTGCGTGAATCCTTTATCGAGCCATTTAAAACGCCGAAGACTAATCCTACCCAAAACACTTGTTAATTTGATCAACATTACACGCGGAAGACCTTTATCGAGCCAAATCGTGAAGCTTTATCGAGTAGACACGCCGTGAAGACTTAAAACAGTCAAATGCTACGCGTGAAGACTTTATCCTAGCATAACACGCGTGAAGACTTATCCGAGTCATGAACATGGTGACGACTTTATCCGAGCCATAACACGCGTGAAGACTTTATCCGAGCCATAACACGCGTGAAGACTTTATCCGAGCCATAACACGCGTGAAGACTTTATCCGAGCCATAACACGCGTGAAGACTTTATCCGAGCCATAACACGCGTGAAGACTTTATCCGAGCCATAACATGCGTGAAGACTTTATCCGAGACATAACACGCGTGAAGACTTTATCCAAACAACACGCGTGAAGACTTTATCCGAGCCATAACACACGTGAAGACTTTATCCGAGCCATAACACGCGTGAAGACTTTATCCAGCCATAACATGCGTGAAGACTTATCCGAGACATAACACGCGTGAAGACTTTATCCACACAACACGCGTGAAGACTTTATCCGAGCCATAACACGCGTGAAGACTTTATCCGAGCCATAACACGCGTGAAGACTTTATCCGAGCCATAACATGCGTGAAGACTTTATCCGAGCCATAACACGCGTGAAGACTTTATCCAATAACACGCGTGAAGACTTTATCGAGCCATAACACGCGTGAAGACTTTATCCGAGCCATAACACGCGTGAAGACTTTATCCAGCCATAACACGCGTGAAGACTTTATCTGAGCCATAACACGCGTGAAGACTTTATCCGAGCCATAACACGCGTGAAGACTTTATCGAGCCATAACACGTGAAGACTTTATCCGAGCCATAACACCGTGAAGACTTTATCCGAGCCATAACACGCGTGAAGACTTTATCGAGCCATAACACGTGTGAAGACTTTATCCAGCCATAACACGCGTGAAGACTTTATCCGAACAAACACCGTGAAGACTTTATCAGCCAAACACGCGTGAAGACTTTATCCAGCCAACACGCGTGAAGACTTTATCTGAGCAATAACACGGTGAAGACTTTATCGAGCCATAACACGCGTGAAGACTTTATCCGAGCCATAACACGCGTGAAGACTTTATCCGAGCCATAACACGCGTGAAGACTTTATCAGCCATAACACGTGTGAAGACTTTATCCGAGCCATAACACACGTGAAGACTTTATCCGAGCCATAACACGCGTGAAGACTTTATCCGAGCCATAACATGCGTGAAGACTTTATCCGAGACATAACACGCGTGAAGACTTTATCCAAACAACACGCGTGAAGACTTTATCCAAACAACACGCGTGAAGACTTTATCCGAGCCATAACACACGTGAAGACTTTATCCGAGCCATAAAAATGCGTGAAGACTTTATCGAGACATAACACGCGTGAAGACTTTATCAAACAACACGCGTGAAGACTTTATCCGAGCCATAACACGTGAAGACTTTATCCGAGCCATAAAAATGCGTGAAGACTTTATCCAAACAACACGCGTGAAGACTTTATCCGAGCCATAACACACGTGAAGACTTTATCCAGCCATAACACGTGTGAAGACTTTATCCGAGCCATAACACGTGTGAAGACTTTATCCGAGCCATAACACGCGTGAAGACTTTATCCAGCCATAACACACGTGAAGACTTTATCCAGCCATAACACGCGTGAAGACTTTATCCGAGCCATAACACGTGAAGACTTTATCGAGCCATAACAGCGTGAAGACTTTATCAGCCATAACACGGTGAAGACTTTATCCGAGCCATAACACGTGTGAAGACTTTATCCGAGCCATAACACACGTGAAGACTTTATCCAGCCATAACATGCGTGAAGACTTTATCCGAGCCATAACACGTGTGAAGACTTTATCCGAGCCATAACACGTGTGAAGACTTTATCCGAGCCATAACACGGAAGACTTTATCCAGCCATAACACGCGTGAAGACTTTATCCCGAAACCATAACACGTGTGAAGACTTTATCCGAGCCATAACATGCGTGAAGACTTTATCCGAGCCATAACATGCGTGAAGACTTTATCCGAGCCATAACACGTGTGAAGACTTTATCCGAGCCATAACACGTGTGAAGACTTTATCCGAGCCATAACACGCGTGAAGACTTTATCCGAGCCATAACACGCGTGAAGACTTTATCCGAGCCATAACACGCATGAAGACTTTATCCGAGCCATAACACGCGTGAAGACTTTATCCGAGCCATAACACGCGTGAAGACTTTATCCGAGCCATAACACGCGTGAAGACTTTATCCGAGCCATAACACGCGTGAAGACTTTATCCGAGCCATAACACGCGTGAAGACTTTATCCAGCCATAACACGCGTGAAGACTTTATCCAAGTGACTTCAAAGTATCACGGTTACTACTAAGTTGAGTTACCTCCGGGCAAGAGGGTAGCAACTGTCTAAATGTAAACACACTGCCATTAATCAAACAAAATAATTAAATTTTATTAATGTTGGTAGAACTACCGACAATATGTAAAGTAAAAGGACACAAGTGCAACTAATGTGACATTATATTGTGGCAACGTTTCGCTCTCCAGGAGCTTTGTCAAGCCGTTAGTGAAACGTTGCCACAATAAAATGTCACATTAGTTGCACTTGTGTCCACTCACTTTACAAAATTATTAAAGCAAAACCAACCTATGGGCAGACTTCCTCGTAATCTCTACTAAAAGGTTAAACTCGACTAAAGGTTAAACTCGACTAAAGGTTAAACTCGACTAAAGGTTAAACTCGACTAAAGGTTAAACTCGACTAAAGGTTAAACTCGACTAAAGGTTAAACTTGACAAAGGTTAAACTCGACTAAAGGTTAAACTCAACTACCTTCAGAATACATCACAACACCCATAGTTTACACATGCATCACAAAAATAATTGTTTAAGAACATGAGAAAGGAGGAGCACTACAGCAGGCTTACTGGCCCATACTAGGCAGGCCTTTCTCAAACCCAAATCCTCTAACAAAAATATTTGCTCAATCCGTTTTCAGTGTTTCCCAAGGATGTCAAGAGCCAGGTCAGGAGTAGCAGATTATGTCCCATATAATGGCGCCACACTTGATGAATCATGAAGCAAGCTTTGAGGGCTCTGTTCCTACTTGATACCATAACTCTGAAGAAAAAGGTGAGAGTAGCCAGAGTGTGTAGACTCAAACACAAGCTGGCGAGTGTAGCCGGAGAAGCTGGCGAGTGTAGCCGGAGAAGCTGGCGAGTGTAGCCGGAGAAGCTGGCGAGTGTAGCCGGAGAAGCTGGCGAGTGTAGCCGGAGAAGCTGGCGAGTGTAGCCGGAGAAGCCAGAGAGTGTAGACTCAAACAGAAGCTGGCGAGTGTAGCCGGAGAAGCTGGCTTCACCACTCGTTAGCCTCAATTTCACTCTCTTCAACAGAGCATATGGATTTACAAGAGGTTTAGGAACTAGGCCCCAAAAGGGTTAACAAGAGTACATCTGGATTTATATCTACAGTTGACTGCTGTTGCAAACAAATTTAGGAAATTTGTTTAATATGTCTGGTAACTTTTCATTAACAATATATCTTGACATATCACATATTATACTGTATATTTCTACTGTCAGAAGTACTAGTAATCAAGCCTAATCCTTGATACTACAACATCAGTCAATCTATTCACATTGCAAGTTGATCCATAAACGTATTTATAAACATTCATGTTATCACAGAGAGTGAGAGATGTATTCAGGCTTCTATATGCTTTTCTATAACATTGTCTTAACCTTTACTTCTCTCCTAATATTATTCTATATATGCCTTCAAGTTATTTTTAAGCTACTTATCAACTTAATCAAGAAGGAGTAATACAATATGTAATGGAATCCATAACAATTATTCATTAATTCCTTTTACTCAGATTTTTGAGCATATATATTTGGCCTCTTCAATCCAATATTCGTGAGAACACACGCATGTCTTGTGGATCACACGCATGTCTTGTGGATCACACGCATGTCTTGTGGATGATACGCATGCCTTGTGGATCACACGCATGTTTTGTGGATCACACAGACTTATACAAAAGTAAACATTAGACAGTTACATAACCAGTAAGCTGCATAAACCTGTATTAAATGGACAGCTAGTTATAAACATTACGTTAAGACAATAACAATACGGTGACCAAAAATAACAGTAACACAAATAAACACCTGCATTTACTCACCCTACAACAGAAAAATAAACACATAAGCAGTATAATGTGATCCTTTATTGACAACGTTTCGCCCACGCAGTGGGCTTTATCGAGTCACAGACAGATCTACCTGGAACATGAGCAACATAGAGATATATATAGGGTACAGTCAGGTGGAGAATGCTGGGTCAGGTGGAGAAGCTGCATGTGAGTCTTAAAAGTAGTGTGAAACATAGTGTGACTTAAAGGACCTGCAGTGTACCATTCTTGAGTTCTAGGTGGGATAGCGTTGAAGAAGTTTCTTGGCAATAGGTTCAGCTATGTTGTAGAAGCCGTTGTTCTGGTTGAAGTTGTTGGATATACAGATGAGTGATGATTCTAGGATTCTTCGGTATTGCGTGTTGTCTTTCTGGCGATGAGTCTTGCGTTTCTGTAGTTGATTAAATGGTTGTGTAATTTCGGTGTTGAACACAGGCATTTCTTGAGTCGTCAGATCTGCCTGCGTACTGTGTTCTGAAATGCGTGTTTGTAGGTTCTGGATGTTTCGCCAACGTATAATTTGCTGCAGCCATTACAAGGGATTGTGTATACCCCTGCCGTGGATTGAAGCTTTTCCTGTCTGTTACTGGTAATGTCCTTAATGGTGGTGGATGTGGAGGTGGATACTCGGAATGAGGTCTTAGAAAAATGTTGGAAACTTGTTTGGAAATGGAGTTGGTGGGAAGGACTATGTATCTCTTCTCAGCAGTGTCTCTCTGGGTGTGTTGAAGATGTTTAATGCCGTCGTTTGCAGTCCTAATGAAGTGACGAGGATAGTGAAGTTTGGAAAAACTTGTTCAATGAGGGAGCATTCTTCTTGAAGGAACTCACTGCTGCAGATTCTGAGTGCGCGTAGGAAAAAGCCTATAATTACACCACGTTTAATTTTGGTGTCGTGGTGAGAGTAGAAGTGGAGAAGATCGTGTTGATTGGTAGGTTTTCGATAGACTTTAAAACGAAGTTCATGGTCAGCTTTGCAGAGAAGAACATCAGGTCCTTTAAGTCACACTATGTTTTCACACTACTTTTAAGACTCACATGCAGCTTTCTCCACCTGACCCAGCATTCTCCACCTGACTGTACCCTATATATATCTCTATGTTGCTCATGTTCCAGGTAGATCTGTCTGTGACTCGATAAAGCCCACTGCGTGGGCGAAACGTTGTCAATAAAGGATCACATTATACTGCTTATGTGTTTATTTTTCCATTGTGTCGGTATTTTATACCATTTATTTCCACCCTACAACAGCTGAAAGCACTAGCAACACAACACTAATAAAAAAAAATGCAACAAATCTACTCGCATGGGCATGAGAATCTGAGAAGTGAGGGACGAGGCTCTTCTGGCAACATAGTGAAACAAGAAAGTAGATACACAAGATATTATTTGGGCGCTCGTAGAAGATGTAGACAAAAAAAAAGCCTGGAACCTGTAGCCAGAATACTATCACACTGCTGGGGAGCCGTAAGAAATAAAACATATCAGAAACTTTTCCCTTACAGATATCCCAACCTGACTCTGGCAGTTACCTTGTCACACTAATAAACGTTTCATGTTTCATATAACTTTGAGACAGAAACAGATTATAGTGCGTAATATTAAGAGATTTCTGGTATATCTGGGTATCTGTCGATCAGAGCTGATATTCTTCAGATGGTTGATTTTAACAATGGATTGAGTAATATCCGGTTAAAAGTTCACCTTCAGCCTGTCGTAGGCAGACCTAACTTCTTTATCAGTGTCATCTTGATCCATGACTCTTATGTGGGAAGGAATCTAGAGTAATGAAATATATAAGCATTTATAATCAACACATTTTTATTAGAGATATTTTGAATTATTTTTTTATGGGAAAAACTCGCCCACCAGGAAGCATAATAATTATGGAATTTAATGTTGGCTTTATTGTTGCTTATGGATGCATATCACATTTTATAGGGAAAATAAAATAAGTAAATACATATTTTTATCAACTCACCGAAGATGATTAATTGTTAGTCAGCAGGAATTATTAAAAATAAATAAAGATATAACTGTCATAATATCACTGAGGATATTTTTTTCAAATTAGATAATGAAGAATTACACACATGTGCAACATCTGGGTATCTTTATTTGTAGTCGTTTCGCCCTCCAGTGGCTTTATGAATACAATACAAGGACATAATGTTAAGACTGTAGAACTATATACAGAAAACGAGGTATCAGTCCCTCAGCCTTGGAGTTGGTAAGAGGAACTTCCACTGAGGAATCCCACCTACCAGAGGCAATGCCTTCGTCAGCTGCACGTTCCTCATCTGACGCAGTATATAAGCGCCAATGCACTTACCTGTGCTACAGATTCTAAAAGACTACGGTGCTCATCACCTGCTCCTACGCTCAGGGACTGATTACCTCGTATTCTGTATATAGTTTCTCAGTATTCATATTGTCTCCTTTTTGTATTGATAAAGCCACTGGAGGGCGAAACGTCTACATTAATGATACCCAGATGTTGCATATGGTTCTAACCTTCATCTAGTCGGTATTGTATACAATTCATGTAAACAAATAAAGATAGTACTGTTTACAGAATTCGAAATATTTCTAAAGATCGGGGGAGGGGGGGTTACACCTCTTACTGCAATACCCAAAAAAAGTTTTATTTTCCCCCCCTCAATTTTGTTTTTTCCCCCCACCCTTCTTAACTACCCTCCACAGCCCTCGATCATTTAACTACCCTAGCCTGATCATGTTACCCCTTACGCATCGATCATGTTATACTCCTCCACAGCCTCGATCATGTTAACTACCCTCCCAGCCCTGATTGTAACTCCCCTAACAGCCTCGATCATGTTACATACCCTACAGCCTCGATATGTTTACACTTCCATAGTCGATATGTTACTACCTCACAGTTTCCTCGATCATGTTACACTACCCTCCACAGCCCTCGATCATGTTACACTACCCTCCACAGCCCTCGATCATGTTACACTACCCTCCACAGCCCTCGATCATGTTACACTACCCTCCACAGCCCTTATATGTTAACTACCTTCCAAGCCTCGATTATGTTAACTCCCTTCCACAGCTCCTGATCATGTTACACTACTCCTACAACTCGATCTGTTAACTCCCTCCAAGCCTGATATGTTAACTCCTCCAAGCCCTTAATATGTTAACTACCTTCAAGCCTGATATGTTACACTCCCCTCTACAGCCCTCGATATGTTAATACCTCTAAGCTTCGATATGTTAATTCCCCTATTTTCCCTAAGCCCTGTTGTTCACTTGCCACAGCTCTTATGTTACACTCCCTTAAGCCCTCGATATGTTACTATTACGCCCTGATCATTTACATATCCTCCACAGCCCCTGATATGTTAACACCCTCCACGCCCTTAATATGTTACACTACCCTACGTCCTCGATTGTTACATCCCTTCTACAGTTTCGATATGTTAACTACCTCTACAGCTCGATCATGTTATACTACCCCACAGCCTCGATCATGTTTTTCCCCAAGCCTCGATATGTTAACTACCTCAAAGCCCTGATCATGTTTCCTTCAGCCCTGATCTATTTACATATTTATAGACCTGATATGTTACTACCCCAAGCCCTGATATGTTACTTTACAGCCTCGATATTTTAAACTACCCTAACCCCGATATTTAATTCCAAGTCGATCATTTACATTCCCAAGTGTTATGTTAATATTTAAGCCTTCTGTTACTATCCAAGCCCTCGATTTTAAAACCCCCCCATCATTTACATTCCAAGTTTCGATATGTTATATTTCCCAAGCCCTGTCTGTTTTACCTAAGCCCCGATATGTTAACTACTTACAGCCCTCGTTTATGTTAACTATCCAAGCCCTGTTTCTGTTAACTCCCCCCACAGCCTCGATATGTTACATTCCTTCAAGCCTCGTTTATGTTAACTACCCTCACAGCCCGTATGTTAACTATTTCACAGCCCTCGACAGTTAACTACCTCCACAGCCTCGATATGTTACACTACCTCCACACCCTCGATCATGTTAATTACAGCCCTCGATATGTTAACTACTTCAAGCCCCTCGATCATGTTAACTACCCTCCACAGCCTCGATCATATACATTCTCACAGCCTTAATCATGTATCCCCTAAGCCCTGATATGTTTTTTACCCTCTTACAGCCTCGTTTCTTTACATACCCCAAGCTTCGTATGTTACAGTAACCTCCCAGCCCGATCTGTTAAGTAATTTTCCACAGCCCTCGATCATGTTACATACCCTACACCCCTCATCATTTTACAAAACCACAACACTCAACCAAACATCAACTAAAAACCCTCCTTTCCCCTGATTTGTACAGAGTTGGTTACAGTTATTCTATGCTCATCATCCATAATTAGCCAAGCCAGCAATTATGGCCAAGCAGTTGAAGGAGCCACAAACTGTACTGTCAATGGTCAAACCTCAACAACTGAGAATGAGGAGGTGACCTCCAGCCGACCTGACATTACACTTTCCAACTGACCTGGAGGACAGTCTCTCACAAGCTGGATTGTTGCTCATACAGGTCTCTTATATGAGTAATGAGCTAGCTAGTGAACTCGCCTTAGCCCTCTTTCTATATTATATTACACTACATCTCCTTACACTACCTTCACACTTCACCTAACACTACCTTCACACTTCACCTAACACTACCTTCACACTTCACCTAACACTACCTTCACACTACACCCCCTTACACTACCTTCACATTACACCACCTTACACTACCTTCACACTACACCACCTTACACTACCTTCACACTACACCACCTTACACTACCTTCACACTACACCCCCTACACTACCTTCACACTACACCCCCCTACACTACTTTCACACTACACCCCCTACACTACCCTCCACACTACACCCCTACACTACCTTCACACTACACCTAACACTACCTTTACTTACACTCTACACTTCCTTCACACTACACCCCCTACACTACCTTCACACACACCCCCTACCACTTCCTTCACACTACACCCCCTACACTACCTCCACACTACACCCCCTACACTACCTTCACACTACACCCTCTACACTACCTTTCACACTACACCTAACACTACCTTTACACTACACCCCACACTTCCTTCACACTACAACCCCCAATACTACCTTCACACTCACCCCCTACACTACCTTCACACTACACCCCTACACTACCTTCACACTAAAACCCTCCTACACTACCTTCGTACTACACCCCCACACTACCTTCACACTACACCCCTACACTACCTTCACACAACCCCCACACCCCCTACACTACCTTCACACTACACCCCCTCCACACCTACACCCCACACTACCTTCAACTACACTCCCCTACATTACCTTTCTCACACTACAACCCCTACATTACCTTCACACTACACCCCCTACACTACCTTCACACTACACCCCCCTACACTACCTTCACACTACACCCTCCTACACTACCTTCACACACCCTCACTACTTTTCAACTACACCCCTACATACCTTTTCTAAAACCCCTACACTACCTTCACACTACACCCCCTTCATTCCTTCACATACACCCCTACACTACCTTCCACTACACTCCCTACACTACCTTCACTACACCCCTACACTCCCTTACACTAAAATTCCCCTCACTACCTTCACACCTTCACCCTTACACTACCTTCACACTACACCCCAACTACCCTTCACACTACACCCCCTACACTACCTTTCCACTACACCCCTACACTACCTTCACACTTACCCCCTACACTACCTTTCACACTACACCCTACACTACCTTCACACTACACCCCACACTACCTTCACTACACCCCTACACTACCTTCCACTACACCCCCTACACTACCTTTACACTACACCCCCTACACTTCCTTCACACTACACCCCATACACTACCTTCACACTACACCCCTACATTACCTTCACACTACACCCCACACTACCTTTCACACTACACCCTACACTACCTTCACACTACACCCCTCACTACCTTTCAACTAATTTTCACTACCTTACATAAACTTTTACATTTTCAACTAACCTAAACTACCTTTCACACTAAACCTTCACCACCTTCATCCCTCCACCTTCTACACTACCTTCACACTACACCACCTTACACTACCTTTCTCACTACACCCCTACACTACCTTCACACTACACCCCCCTACACTACCTTCACATTTCCCCCTACACTACCTTCACACTAAACCCCTACACTACCTTTCAATACACCCCCACACTACCTTAACTAACACCTAACACTACTCTTTTCAACTACCCACCTTACTACTCAATCCACTTCTTTACACACCTTTTTCAACTACCCCACCTTAACTATTTTCAACTAACCACCTTACACTCCTTTACATACCCACCTTTACACTACCTTCACATACACCATTTCATACCCCACACTACACCACCTTTTACATTCCTTCACACTACACCCCTACACTACCTTTCACACTACACCCCTACACTACCTTCACACTACACCCCCGTACACTACCTTCACACTCACCCCTTACACTACCTTCACACTACACCCCCTACACTACCTTCACACTACACCACACTACCTTCCCCTACACCCCCTAAAATATTTAAATTTTTTAATTTTTCACTTTTACCTTTTCAACTAAACCCCCACTATTCAACTCCCACCCCCACACCTACCTTCACTAACCCTAACTACTTCACATTTTACCCTAACTCCTTTTCAACTACAAACCCCTACACTTCCTTTACATTTCACCCCATACACTTCCTTTCAACTACACCCCCACATTACCTTCAACTACACCCCCTACACTACCTTCCACTAACCCTAATATTTTCAACTAACCCTTTTCATTTTCCCTCCCTCCTACACTACCTTCCACTACACCCCTCACTACCTTCATACACCTAACACAAACCTTCAACTAAAACCTCACTCCCTTTTCATACTCCACTCCTCACACTACCTTCACACTCCCACCACCTTACACTCCTTCTCACCAACCCCCACACTACCTTCACTACACCCCCTACACTACCTTCACACTACACCCCTACACTACCTTCACACTACACCCCCTACACTACCTTCACACTACACCCCTACACTACCTTCACACTACACCTAACACTACCTTCACACTACACCACCTTACACTACCTTCATACTCCACTCCTCTACACTACCTTCACACTACACCACCTTACACTACCTTCACACTACACCACCTTACACTACCTTCACACTACACCACCTTACACTACCTTCACACTACACCATTTTCACTACCTTCACACTACACCACCTTACACTACCTTCACACTACACCCCCCTACACTACCTTCACACTACACCACCCTACACTACCTTCACACTACACCCCCTCACAACATTCCCATCGACCCAAAAATAAAATATTTCAATAACATGTATTTCACAAGCACAAGCGGCCCCCTTGGGGTAGAGATGCACTTTATTAGGTGAGGTGAGGAAGCTTGCTCGGATGCTGGTGATAACTGTAATCTGTGGAGGCTGATGCTCTCCAGGGAATACCCTCTATCTCACGCTGGGAAAATCTTATTGCTACATATTTTGTTGTTTGAAAGTGCCTTTAAAGACACTTGAAATATTTAGTGAGCCTTTTTTTACTGCTTTCATATATGTGAAATCATCAGACTCTAAACTTTATAGAGAAAAAATATATTAGAAAGGTGTCAGATAGACTTATAACTAATATAGCTACTTTAATATATTGTAAGTGTTGAGGTCTGGCAATTTATTATTTAGAGGCCTTATATAAGGTGGAGATCTTGTGTGATGCTCACTGTGAGAGACACTCTCAGAAGCATCACCAGGTACGTACCAGGAAAATATATTTCATTAAGAGCTGAGCTAGTTTAACTAATTCATTGCAAGTTGTGGAGGCTTACTCCTCCGTCCGCTGATCTCAGTCCTCTTGGCAGTCAACCAGGAATCAATCCTCCAGAATGTTTACATTTTTCTCAAGTTATCCAAATTTAATTTTGATTTTGAGGTGGCGTCTTCTGCCTCTGCTCTGTGACCAACAGTGAATATATGTGTATTTTTGTAGATGCCAGATAATCGGTAAATTATGCTTAGAGTTGTTTTATTGCTTATAAAATTTTTTATTATATTCACTTATTGAATTTTTTTTTACAAGAGTTTCTTCACTGTTAAGCTTCTAGTTCCTTTATTTACATGCTCATTTGAAAGCCATTTTATTGTTATAAAACATTCAAATAGGATCAGAATGAAGCTTGAGCCAGCTGTGAGCCAGCTGTGAGAAAGCGGTTTTATCTGGTCAACTGACTTTATTTTATTGATGTTCTTATCCTGCATGAACATATTCCAGACCACAATCATTCTAGGAATAACTGATCTCAGTTGAAGTGATGTTCTTGAGAAGAGTAGACCCAAAGTTGGTGTTTACTGACCGTCTTCACCAGTAAGAAATGTGTATCACTTTGGTATCTTCATTGTTGAAACGTTTCACCTACGGTGTAGGCGAAACGTCTCGTGTCTTTCTCATCAAATTGTCGATATTAAATACCCACGTGTATACAGCAGTCTTCTCACTGTCCGTAAAGTGAAGCCCAGAGGGGTAACTTGACAATATTGGTCTTGTGTATTGCCTGATGACCCACATGTGGGTCATCAGGCAATAAATTTAAAAACCTCTTGGTAAGGCTTCAAAGTTTCAACGCTGTTGTATCCTACACAGAAGTACGTTGATATTTTTAATGTCATCATTATAGGTCATTAATGTCATCATTAAATGTCATCATTAAAGGGTATAGTAATTTACGTTAAATACAGTACAATGCCTCCTTAAATGAAGCAACTTGTTGTTGGTGAGGTATTCTTGATCTTCCTTGGGGAAGAGGCGCTATACAACCCTACTATACGACCCCTACTATACGACCCCACTATACGATCCTTTGAATAAAATAAAACATTTCTGAGCTGCATCAATTTGTAATAGCTGATTCATTTTATGAAATAGACTTACGTTTTTCGGGGTTTAGGCTGAATTGACGATTACTCACTCTTGCTGCCTTCAAAATTTTAGTGCTGATGTGTTGACCTCAAAGGCAGCTTTTATTGAGTTTAGGTTGTTTACGTGTTTTAACTGCCAATTTTATTAAATTGGTGAACTTACGAAATAACTTGAGTCTCTCTTCTGATTAGAATTAATCTTTATTGGTTTATCGTAGATTAATTCCGTATAATGTACTTTTTATGTGCCCATAACATCTATGTGCCCTAAATACTTCTGTAAAAAATACGAGTGATATGTGCCCAATATCTACATAAAATAACTTGTAACTTAGTTACGTGCTTACTTACATTAACCCTAAAACATGATCAATCCTTCTTAGGTAAACAATATCGATCGATTTTATCCCGAGTAGCTGCCAGTTTGTCTTATTGGGGTAATGAAGAAATACTAGTTTTGATGGGATATTTTCTGAGTGCCTCACCTGAGTGCCTTACCTGAGTGCCTTACCTGAGTGCCTCACCTGAGTGCCTCACCTGAGTGCCTCACCTGAGTGCCTCACCTGAGTGCCTCACCTGAGTGGTTCACCTGAGTGCCTCACCTGAGTGGTTCACCTGAGTGCCTCACCTGAGTGTCTCACCTGAGTGCCTCACCTGAGTGTCTCACCTGAGTGCCTCACCTGAGTGTCTCACCTGAGTGCCTCACCTGAGTGTCTCACCTGAGTGTCTCACCTGAGTGCCTCACCTGAGTGTCTCACCTGAGTGTCTCACCTGAGTGCCTCACCTGAGTGGTTCACCTGAGTGCCTCACCTGAGTGGTTCACCTGAGGGCCTCACCTGAGTGGTTCACCTGAATGCCTCACCTGGGTGTCACCTGAGTGCCTCACCTGGGTGGTTCACCTGAGTGCCTCACCTGAGTGGTTCACCTGCCTCACCTGAGTGGTTCACCTTAGTGCCTCACCTTAGTGGTTCACCTGAGTGCCTCACCTTAGTGGTTCACCTGAGTGCCTCACCTGAGGGGTTCACCTGAGTGCCTCACCTGAGTGCCTCACCTGAGTGGTTCACCTGAGTGCCTCACCTGAGTGCCTCACCTGAGTGCCTCACCTGAGTGGTTCACCTGAGTGCTTCACGTGAGTGGTTCACTTGAGTGCCTCACCTGAGTGGTTCACCTGAGTGCCTCACTTGAGTAGTTCACCTAAGTGCCTCACCTGAGTGGTTCACCTGAGTGGTTCACCTGAGTGGTTCACCTGCCTCACCTGAGTGGTTCACCTGAGTGCCTCACCTGAGTGCCTCACCTGAGGGGTTCACCTGAGTGCCTCACCTGAGGGGTTCACCTGAGTGCCTCACCTGAGTGCCTCACCTGAGTGGTTCACCTGAGTGCCTCACCTGAGTGCCTCACCTGAGTGCCTCACCTGAGTGGTTCACCTGAGTGCTTCACGAGTGGTTCATTTGAGTGCCTCACCTGAGTGGTTCACCTGAGTGCCTCACTTGAGTAGTTCACCTAAGTGCCTCATTTGAGTGGTCCACCTGAGTGCCTCACGTAAGCGGTTCACCTGAGTGCCTCACCTGAGTGCCTCACCTGAGTGTCTCACCTGAGTGCCTCACCTGAGTGGTTCACCTGAGTGCCTCACCTGAGTGGTTCACCTGAGTGCCTCACCTGAGTGGTTCACCTGAGTGCCTCACCTGAGTGGTTCACCTGAGTGCCTCACCTGAGTGGTTCACCTGAGTGCCTCACCTGAGTGGTTCACCTGAGTGCCTCACCTGAGTGGTTCACCTGAGTGCCTCACCTGAGTGGTTCACCTGAGTGCCTCACCTGAGTGGTTCACCTGAGTGCCTCACCTATGAGCGGCTTCAAATTTAATGTGCTGCTTTATTACAGAATTTTGTTAGCTCTGAGATAATTAAATACTGGATCTTTATTGTGGGCTGTGTATAACCCAATTATCAACGTTCATTGACACTGTGTATAGTCTAATTATCAACGTTCATTGACACTGTGTATAGTCTAATTATCAACGTTCATTGACACTGTGTATAATCCAATTATCAACGTTCATTGACACTGTGTATATGGTTCCTTTCAATGACCTGTAAATTCTGATTTGCCTCAAATCTTCAATGCTAAAATTTAAAACATCCTAGACTGTTCCCATCGCTTGCACTAAGGTAAGAGGTGCTAAACCCACAAGGGTCATGCAGGATAAAAGGTGCTAGGTTATGTCTTTTAGTCGTTCAATGACTGAAGTACACAGGGTTATCTTAGACTTCAGGGCACCAGTTATCTTAGGCTTCAGGGCACCAGTTATCTTAGACTTCAGGGCACCAGTTATCTTAGGCTTCAGGGCACCAGTTATCTTAGGCTTCAGGGCACCAGTTATCTTAGGCTTCAGGGCACCAGTTATCTTAGGCTTCAGGGCACCAGTTATCTTAGGCTTCAGGGCACCAGTTATCTTAGGCTTCAGGGCACCAGCAGGTGTAATATAACATTTTCCACACCCCAGGATCTGTTCTGCTGCGCTGAGAGGTCATTTTGACAATGTATTCACTGGCTTGGACAACAGCGCTTCTAGTGGTGGTGCTGGTGCCACTAATTTGTAAGTTATCACCTGTTTCTTATGTCTCTTTATTCACTGTAGTCTCTTAGTTATATTTTCCTTTTCATTACTATTTGTATCTTCCTAGATAATGTGTGTTTGTTCTTCTTAGTTATTATTTCTTCTCTCATTACTTTTGTGTTACTTGTTATTATGTTTCTTCTCTTTCATTATCGTGTTCTTGTCTTTCCTCTTCTACATGAAAAACTACACAAGATTTTTTTCCAGTCCTTAGGCATACTTGCTTCTACGCATACTTTGAACTCTGGATACCATCCACTCCAACTTTTACTCCATACCTGCTCCCAGGTTTACTCTCTCTCCCATCCACTCTCATCAGTTTCTCACTCGCGACTTAGGTCTCGTGTCACTTCCTATTTTCGTTTGGTTTATGTTCTCCAGAAAGTGTCAATGTTCCCTATCCCACATCAAAACGTTCTTAGTACATCTGTAACTCATTATCTAAACGAGTGAAAGCGTCTTATTCTTACCATAAACCTTTATCAACTTCTGTATATTTTTTTTTCTAAATAATAAGTCTTCCCTATATAATCCGTATATTGTTTAATAAGTTTATAAATCATCTCATTCTCCATAACCACTATTTTTACCTTAGTTTCGACAGATCGTTCGTCAATCCTCTTGGTTTAACTTCCAGTGGCTACAAACCTCTGTTGTCAGTCCTTAACACTACATTCTCAAATCAACATCCCCTTTTCTATATTCTCTTACATTTGTTTTTCTACTAACAATTTCTTGTAAGTCATTTTAATCATCATTATCGTAAAATTACCTAATGACATCCTTCTCCCTGTTCCCCATCTTTAACTTTTACTATTAGTTGTAACTAAATGATCTGACATAACAGTTTGTCTTCTAAATTCATGTTCAACCAAAAGCTCTTTCCTTTTCACAAATACATTGTCTAGCAGACTACTCTAGTTTTATACATCATACATGGTAGTGGTGCCCCGAGTTTCGGCCACCTCCCAACTCGAACAATTATGTAAGTGTATTATTGTAAGCTCTTTTGTAAGTGTATTTTTGGGGGTCTGAAACGGACTAATCTAATTTACATTATTCCTTATGGGAACAAATTCGTTCGGTAACGGCACTTGAACAGCATTCTGGATCGAATTATGGCCGAAACTCGGGGTACCACGTATTTATATTTTTTTCTTCAACACATGCATTGCTTTTATTTCGTATCTATGTTTGCACTCTTCATTTAAATCACCTACTTTCATTTATTCCTGGCAGCCTAAAATTAACAAACTTAGTGTCCCCAAAAGTGTCTTACGTGTTTGTAAACTCTCCTGAGATACACATCTACCAGACTAACACTTGTATCTATTCCCATAACATTCACACAACACCTTTCAGAAATTCTCATCTTTGTACTGTTCTTGTCTTTACACTGCTCTCATCTCTGCATTGCTATTTACCTTACACTGCTTTCAGTTCTATATTGGTTTTGTCACTATATCGTGCTCTCTTTTTCCACTGCTTTCACTACTACACTGTTCTCGCCATTACACTCTCTCATCTCTACACTGCTTTCACTTCTTCACTCCTCTTACAGAAACACACCAATCGGCTCTACACTCTTCTAAGTGACTTTTCACTAATGTTCAGCCAGCATTATCTCTTCCCATTAAAAGTGTACTAATCCTCTTAGCTTCACTCACTGCTACGAAATACGTCTTAATTTCGTTATGTACATATAATTTAACAAAACATTACTTTCTTTCTGTTAGACTTATTTAAATACTATTTTTTCAGCCATGTTATAAAATAAATAAAATTTATGCATTCCATGATTTATTTTTCACATTGTTAAAGTGTAATAGTCTCCACTGACATTCCCCTTTGAGGTAAATAACTTTTGTTCTCCAGAAAGGCCTTTATCCCCTAAAAATCAGATCTTCCCTCCTTGTACATGGAGTTATCTGATTACCTCTCGATTCCCAGGACATAACACCTATGGGATTAGTGATTTTCCACGAAAATAACAATAGCAATCGTGACATTGCAGCTAGTGAGCGCCAGTGCCCAGACTTCTGTCCAGACGACTATGACCCAGTCTGTGGTTCTGACGAAATTACGTACGACAACGATTGCAGGCTACGTAGTGTTGCTTGTACAAAAGACATCTGAGGAAGGTGTATGATGGCCCTTGCTGTGAGTATTATCATTGACTCAAATCTTCCTTTTTAAGTAGCAACTGATTTCTCCTGTTTACTATGGAACAATTTACTTCATGCACATATCTCTCTCTTGTTTATCTTGCGTAAGTACAATAAGCATTATAAATGTTACCAAACATAAGCATGCATACTTTATATATATATGTATATATATATGTATATTCTTCTGCTTTCAACAAACAGGTATACTGAAAGTGGCAATGAAGCTTTAATTTAATGGAAGTGGAACAGAAATCTTCCTCCATAAGCTATGCGTGTCTAAGAGGCGACTAAAATGTTGGGAGCAAAGGGAAGTCAGCAGACTCGATATTGCTACTGAGACGGACAAGATTCCCAGGCAGCGCTCTTATTCATTTGGCCACAATTGCCACATAAGCTGAGGCAGGCTGGTTCACAAGCCATGTTTCTTTCCCAGCCCGGGCACGTCAGTCAGCCTCAAGCATGGAGTCAAGATATTTCAATCTCCTCCTGTGTGTTCTGACCTCACAAGCGATTTTTATAATGGTGCATTGATATACAAATCGCTTGTGAGGTCAGAACATACAGGAGGAGATTGAAATAGTTTGAATCCATATAAGAAATACACTCCTTTTGACTCACTACTATTCCAACCATGAGACTAGAGTCAAAAGTAGTGTATTTCTTACTATGTTTTTGAGAGCCTATAGTGTGTGCAGTCCGGAGTTCCTAGATTAAGAAATTAGTAAAATATTTGACATTGGCATGAAACTGCGATATCCTAAGGTGTTTATGGAAACTGTCTTGCTGGCAGCTAAGAAAACTTATTATAGAACAGAACCTTGGATATCACCTCAGACCAAGAATGTGCTGGTCCTCCCATATAACGAGAATTTATCTATCCTGTCGAATGCTCTTATGAGATTTAATACACAAGTAGTATATAAAAAATCACGGACTGTTAGAGCATCCTGATAAAGAATACACCACAACAACGTGTTGGTGGTGTCTCCTGCAGTTTCTGAAGGTTGAACCAGAGTTTGCCTCAGAATTATGTGGGTTGAATACCTGTGGATGTATTTCTTGTTAGTGCAGATGCCTCCCCCTTTTAATGAGCCCAGTTTACTTTACATACCTTTTAGAACTCTTCCCTCTAAATGTTACCGTTTTTCGGGTCAATTTACATAAACACGTTGTCCCTCGGAAGGCCACCCAATAATTGCCAGAGACTTCTATATCACTCACAATATATTTATGTGTGTAAAGTTACTGATGTCATAGCGGAATATGATCGATTTTTTTATTATTGCCACTTTAATTTTGTTCAGGCTATTACAATATCAATGATTGTGGGATTTTTCTAATGCTATAATATTCAATCTTCTGGCTGTGGGCACTGGTGTGCCTGGGGGCACTTCTTGTACCCTCCTCTCCCTCCCTCACTCCATTGAAGACGATCCTTTGGGAACGTACTTGCTGTGACATCCTTCTATTTTCTGCAATTTTGCAAGCTCCTGATGTGTTGATTGCAACACGAAAGGCCTAGAGCTATCATTCTACTCCCCGTGGTTGTTTTGCATATACAGTATACATTATATATATATATATATATATTTTATATATATATATATATATATATATATATATATATATAGTGATTATTCTGTCATTCGACAATTCAATAATTCAATCAGCAGATGTTCACATGTATTTTGTCCAACTCCTGTACATCACTGCTACTTTACAGACCATGACATTAATTTGTTCATATCCTGAAGTTCAATGGTTTCTTAATCAGAATCTATTGTTCAGCCTATTTTACGAACAACAGCGATCCTAAAACTGATTATTGTGGAACACCACTTGTGACCTATCCCCATTAATGCAAATGCAAACTTTGCTTTCTATTGGTCAGCAATGCCTCGATTTATATTAGAACCTTACATCCTATACCATGAGCTGCCATTTTCCTTAAGTCTTTTGTGAGGTTCTCTATCGGAGGCTTGACTGAAATCCAAATAAACATATTCTTTATCAGTGTCTACTGTCTTAAATGCTTTAGTAGTGTCAGTAAATTTGTGAGGCAGGAACTACCTTTTGTGAATCTAAGCTGAGATTCATTAATCAAATTATGCTCATTAAGGCGACACCTAAAAATATCCAAAATATTGGGAATTACTCTATACTCAAGCTCTGTTTAGAGCTCAGTATTTACTATTACTTATTAGGGGTTGCTCTTGTAAGTGTAATATTGAATGTGGTTGCCTTTATTTATGTTAATGTATAACTTCTTAATTTCCTATTCTTACTGGAAGGAGACAACTTTTACAAGTCAATAGTTTAAAAGACATTTTTTCCATTTCTTTTTTAAAGAGTAATGCCATTCACGTGTACTTCCACCTTGACTAGTTAGGGAAAGTGTCTAATTGCCAGTGATTGTTGAATAATTTCACTGGCTGACCAAACATTTTATGTTTATTTTATCTAAGTCTTTTAGAAAAGATGTTCACCTTTCTTTGTTCATAAATATCCAATATGTGTACATTGTAGTCCTAATTAATGTCAGTGTACAGAGCAATTAATGCAGTTGCTATAGAAAGTGACTTTCTACTTGACAGTCGGAAGATTCAGTGTGTGGAAATCTGTTTTGACTTGTTCGATCCCGTGTGTGGCACTGATGGAAAGACCTACAGCAATTCCTGCTACCTGCAAGTTGAAGCTTGCAAGAACCCTCACCTAAATCTGAGAGTTGATTTTAAGGGTGAATGTGGTAAGTTTTGAAGTTTGTGTAACTGTTTATATCTTAATTTTCATGCAAAGTAGAAGAGCAGAGAGGACAAGGTGGTGATAATATTTTGATCTGAAAAATAAACTGCACAAAGCATAAGAATAGGATTTATTCCTAACTTCTCTCTAGAGGAAATAGACGAAAAGCTTACGAGGGTAAGAATAATAAAAGAGGGATAGAAGAGAAGGGTTGTGGAAAAAAAATTGGCAAGAGATTGAAAACGTGAATAAAAATATTCAGACTGATAGTCAAAAGGTGAATTGGTAGAAAGTTATTTAAAGGCCTGTTAAAAAATGACCAGCTGGAGGAAAATAATAGAGTGCTACTTAGGCATTCCTGAAGGAGAGACCTTTAACAGGTTGCCTATTTTTTTTGCTTCTTTTCCTTCCTCCAACTTTTAGATATTATTTCACTTATAACTTGAGAACGTGTCACCTAAATACCTAAATTACTAAACAGCTGGCATGTTCAAGTGCCCTATGACCAAAGTTTATGAACCCGGCCCCAGCATTCTGGAATGGCTTGTTTACCTTACAGAACCCTCAGTCACGTGGCTTTAAACGTTCAAGAAAAGGTTACACAAAATTCATCAATACAGTGTGAAATTCAAATACATAGGTGCAAACCTGACGATTTTGTGTGTAAAAATAGTGTGAATTTTTATTCCCTTTTAATCATGTTAAATAAAATTCGGTTTATCTCTTCTGAACGGCTTCAATATTTTATGGCTGATTATCTTACTACCAGGGTACCACCAATTAAGTTTCCTTTGATGTAGTATTTGGTAAAATACTTAGATCATATCTTAGAAATATTTATTTGATTAGCTTCAAATTTTAACCACTAGTGTAGTTTCGTGAACACCATGTTTACGTTGGTATCCCGTAGCTCGATCGCTAGCGCATTCAGCTCCCACACTGAGGTCCGGGGGTCGATCCCCGGTACGGGGATAAGTGTGTCGTCGATCAAGGCGGTGGATGAATGAGAAGGCTTCGGTGGCTTCTTACTTTTTTTGCGAGATAGTGGATACACAGGCAGTGTGTTTGTGCCCATGGCCCGGAGGGGCCATGCCCAGTGAGGGAGAGAGGAGTAGGCCTTGTTGGCTCAAGGATGCCTGGACGAGAAGTGAGGCGATGTAAGCGTGGGTAGGCTGAAGTGGCCTGCCTACTGAGAGGCCTGGCCTTCAGGGAAAACTATGGGTACTAGGCATGTAGGCTTACAGCCTCATTTTGCTCGGCTGGCAGACAGCATAGGCTGTCTATGCAGACAGACGTCATAAGGTTGATGCGGCAGCAGACCACAGCATGGCTTGGGATCTGGCTTAACCCACGTGGCTTCGTCCACACCCCATGTGGCTTGCTCCACGTGGCTTCAAGTGACCTCGGGCACTCGGATACACAGCTCTGGCAAATATACACTGAATTCACAGGAATACAGCAAAAAGAGTGAGACAGTGAGTGGTGTGTGCGTGTTGGCGAGCATGGGTGAGACAGGCGAGGAACCCGGCCGCTTCCTTACCTCCCACCCACAAACACAAGGTAGAAACACTCACACTTGACGTGGAAATCACCACAAACTCACCTCTGACTTGCTGAATTAGACGTGCTGAGCTGAAAACAACAGCAGAACATACTGGTAACACTGAACACGTGACTTGAGAAACAGTGTGGGATGCTGTGGCGTGGAGTCGCAGGGACACCACTTATATTTCTCGAAGAAATTCAGCAAATTTCGGCCTGGATCCTGCCTGTACCTGTGTCTGGATGCTGAGACTTGCAGACACGACATCAGGATAACTCGTTGAGAGACGGATGCTTCTTGTATGGGGTGATGAAGTGAAGACAACTTCATTCCCCTTCCTTCCTTCTCTCTGGGCAAACACATCTGATGCGAGGCACCGCTGTCACCAATTATCATAAAGTTATTTGCGTCTTGATCAAAGCGGTGGATGAAATGATAAAGGCTTCGTAGGCTTCTTTCTATATTTGCGAGATAGTGGATAAACAGGCAGTGTGTTTGTGCCCATGACCCGGAGGGGCCATGCCCAGTGAGGGAGAGAGGAGTAGGCCTTGTTGACTCAAGGATGCCTGCACGAGAAGTGAGGGCGATGTAGCATGGGCAGGATGAAGTGGCCTGCCAACTGAGAGGTCTGGTCTCTGGGGAAACCTACATACTGACCCGTGCGAGTCAGGTCCATGTCACTCTCGGCTTAGACCAATGACCACCTAGTCAGGTCACTTCCACTTAAGGAAGGAGCACGGCATAAGACCTAGTAGCACAAGCTAATCAGGTCCAACTTATACCCACCCGCACCCACTCATGTATTTATCTAACCTATTTTTAAAACTACACAACGTTTTAGCTTCTATGACGGTACTCGGGAGTTTATTTCACTCATCGACAACTCTATTACCAAACCAGTGCTTTCCTATATCCTTCCTGAATCTGAACTTTTCCAACTTGAAACCATTGCTGCGAGTCCTGTCTTGGCTGGATATTTTCAGCACGCTATTTACATCCCCTTTATTTTTTTTTTTTAATTTATACACCTCAATCATATCCCCCTAATTCTACGCCTTTTAGAGAGTGCAGATTCAGGGCCTCAGTCTATCCTCATACTTTTTTGTAGTTTATCACTCGAGTACACGTTATCCGATCGACTTCAACTTTTCAACACTAGTGTGATGCATCTTGGGCAGGATTCGTGAGATTATTTAGTTGTGTGGTGCCCTGTGTGCAATGTTACTTAGGCCATACCCAAATTTTGCTCCTTCTAAGAAGATTAAAATATTTAAAGAAGTGGGTAGATACCATTACGTCACTTTCAATCTCGAAATGGAGTAGAAGTTTTACATTATTGTAATATTTAGCCTTGATGCTGGTGATGGGGGTCTTGATTCTAGAACTAACCTTATCTAATCTTACTTGGATCGAATCTGAATGCATTTCATTCTACAGATGCTATGGCTCCCACGGATTTAGAGCTTTCCTCTGGGTAAAATAAAACAATTTTGGTCATCATCAATGCGTTATATGAAATACATATTTTTTTTTTTTTAGAGGTTTAGGCTGAACAGGTACAGAAATTATTAGATTTTGTTCAATAAATGGAGAATGCATCTTGTGGTCAGTTTTAAACTTTAAATGCTGGTGAGTTTTCCTCAAAGGAATCAGTATCTTGATGTTAGAGTGTATAAGAAATCATAAGAACATAAGAAAGGAGGAACACTGCAGCAGGCCTGTTGGCCCTTACTAGGCAAGTTCTTCACAATCCGTCCCACTAACAGAATATTTGCTCAACCCAATTTTCAATGCTACCCAAATTATGTGGCAGTTCTATTAGTCATATTGGTTTCTGTGAAGTAATCGGACAGTGTCTCTTCTGAGCAGAAATAAGTCAGTGTTTGGTGTTACTATAGGGTGTTTCAGAATGATGGACCCAATTTCAGAGCAGACTGCTTTGAAATTGGGTCCATTTCTTTGAAATACGCTTATTTATGTTAGGGAAATTGGGTGCATCTGTTTGAAATACCCTTATTTATGTTAGGGAAATTGGTTGCATCTGTTTGAAACACTCTTATTTATGTTAGGGAAACTTGGGCCATCTGTTTGAAATACCTTCATTTATGATAAGTTAAATCAATATAAATACATTTAAGTAGCCATAACGTGTGTGTCCTCAAGACCATTGTTAAAAAATTGTGTTTTAAGTACAATAAGCTTGAATAAAACTTTCTTAATTACTTTTTTTACTTACTTATTTACTATAAAACAAACAAGTCTAGCTCAGAGAAAAGTTTGGATTGACTCTGGCCTGTGTAGGTCCCAGTCTCCTTATTGGAAATTGGAAAAATTGAAATTTTGCTTTTCATCCAATAATTTCTGAGTGCCGCATCTGATTAGCTTCAACCCTTCCATGCTGATCGCTTCATAATGCAACTTCTGAGCGACTTCAAGCTTAATATGTTTATGTATTTTGGGAAATTGGTCTTGTTTCTATGGCCTTTATGTTCTAACTTAAAAAAAAAAATATATATAGAAGAAATTTGATATTAGTTTCCATATGACAACTTGTGAAGATCTTTTATGTTCCCTTCAAATCAAAGTTAATATTTACCTGTATTATCATTATATGCCGCACTATGCACTATTCCAGTCGCATGCACTGATGCACAGGGGACTTTGGGTATGGAATATGGGGATTCCCTTCCTGGATCTCACAACGACCGCAATTCCTTTAATTGACAATCTTGTGTTTTGAAATCCGTATTTAATTACATATAAGTGATTACCCACCCATTTGAACAAATAATTTATCCATATCTATTCAAAAGCGAAATGTAATTCTTATTTCCTTACCATCACTGGTCAAAACAAAGTAATTACGAGTGTATGTTAAATAATTCTTTAACTTCATGCAAGTTCTTATATAAGATATTCATTTGTGCCAGCTAACATATATCCATTGTAGTAAATGTTCATTAAATCCCAATTATTATCAATATACAGACCATTCTAATCAAATGTTATAGAAGTGACTTTCTACTTCACAGAGACGAAGATTCAGTGTCCAGAAATTTGTTACGCGCTGCACGATCCTGTGTGTGGCACTGATGGGAAGACCTACAGTAATTCCTGCCACCTGCAAGTTGAGTCTTGCAAGAACCCTCACCTTAAACTGAGCCTTGACTATAAGGGAGAATGTAGTAAGCTTTTTGTATTTTAATGTTGATGTTGAATGGAAGAGCCGAGAGAACAAAGTGGGTGATAACATTTATTTCTGTTATTGCTGAAATAAGATGAACAGCAAATGAGGATATAAGGCTAATAGTTCTCTGTAAGGAGATACAGATAAAAAAAGTTTAAGGGAGGGAGAAATAGAGGACTAGAAAAGGAAGATGGTTGTTGGGATATTTTTGGCCAAGAGATTGGAAATGAAATAAATAAAATTTGAAATAAATAGTCTAAGGGTAAGTGGCTGAGGATACAGGAGAGAGGGAGCCAGAGGGAGAGATAGAGAGAGGGAGAAATAGAGAGAGAGAAAGTGAGAGGGAGGGAGGGAGAGAGAGGGATCATTTGGAAACCTTTTCCTGACCTTTCCAAAAATTGCAAGATGTTAATGGTGATCCAGGGAACCAGTGATTACAGAGAATGTAATCTGAAAGACAAGTGTTTGAAAAGAAATAAATTGCTAATTATTTCTGTCTTCCCTGTGGATAGGAGAGCTTAAAGAAATAAGGCTTATGTCGCTATTTATTCCCTCATCTATGTCGTTCGTACGTAATAATTTGCAGCACATAGCTGCCCGAGTCTATATCTATCAGTAAAATAGGTACCTGGGTATAAGTCGACTAGTGTGGGTCACATCCTGGGGACAAAAAATGACCTAATTTGCTCGAAATGCTCTGCATAACCATGGGCTTTCTATATAGTAGTATGTCATTGATGTCAACTAGGCCTGTATACCTTGTACATGTACTTGTAGAAGTAAAGATGTCGATTATTATTATTTTTATTGTAGGTGACCCGGCCTTGCCTCCCCAACTGGGAGGTGTCGTGTCATTCATAATGTCTTGCCTTGGGAAGAGGTTCTCCTCTTCATCTTCAAAGACATTTACTGTCTCTGAAGATGGAAAGGAGAAAGCGTGTGTGGGGTAGTGCGCGTGTCCAGGTGCGAGCCCGGGGAATCTGAGTTTCATGACCAAAAATAAGGGTGGTGGTGCTGCAACAATCCCCGCCCTTACAGGGCTCTCAGGAAGAATGTAGGGAGGCTTTTACTGGAGTAGCAGTTAGTTACTTTTGATATCTTCGATGTCATGGTGTCTAAGTTCGGCGATCTTTCCAAGAGTGATTCTTAAACTCACAACTGGTCTACCACATACCCCGCCCACACGGGGCTTGTACGACGTGGCAGACACGGGGCTTGTAGGACGTGGCAGACACGGGGCTTGTACGACGTGGCAGATAAAATGGAGCAGCAGATGGTGCTATGCTCTGGACCCGATGGTCTGGACTGTCATCTATGTCGCTCATGTATATTCCGAACAAGGACCCAGCACTGACCCCTGTGGAACACCACTTGTGACGCGTCCCCACTCTGATATTCTTCATATTTATGCAAACTCTGTTGTCTATCAGCCTCCATCCAGGAAAATAATTCTCCTCCTATTAAGTGTGCCTCTACTTTCCCCAACAATGTCCGATGTGGAACTCTTTCAAAAGCCTTAATGAAGTCCATATACACAATCATATGCATTACCATGATCTAACTTAACTGAAAAAGTTAGTAAATTCGTAAGGTATGAACGCCCCTACGTAAGACCGTGATGTCATTAATTAATCAATTCATTTAAAAAATTTGGATTTTAAGAACATTAAGCTTGAATAAACATATTTACTTACCTACTTATTTGCTTAAAAGCAAGTTCTTTTTACTTAGAGAAATGTTTGGATTGATTTCATCCTGTGTAGGTCCCAATCTATTATGTTGGAAATTAGCATGATTGAAATTCTGCTTTTCATGTAATAATTTCTGAGTGTCTCATCTGATTAGTTTCAACCTTTCCATGCTGTTAGCTTGATAATGCAAATTCTGAGTGACTTCAAGTTTGACGTGCTTGTGTATTTTAGGATACTGGTCTTTTTCGTTTGTTAGAAAAGTTTAAATTACATTTAGGCCTTGTATGTCCTAACTAAAATAAAATAGAAGAAAATTGGATAACAGTTCCCATATGACAACTGCATTACTATCATATGCTGCACTACGCACTATTTAAGACACAAGGGGCTGGGGTTATGGAAATGGGGATACCTTTCTTGGAGCGCACATCGACCGAAATACCTTCAATTAACAATCTTGTGTTTCGAAATCCGTAATTTTTTCACATGTAAGTGATTACCCCTCCATTGGTACAAATATTTTATGAATTCCTTTAAAAAATGTAATTCTTGTTCCCTTACCATCACTGGCCAGAACAATATCAGTGTAAGTTAAATAATTTCACAGGTTGACCAGACATTTTATGTTTAGTGTTTTTAAGTCCTTATAAAAGATATTCAACTTTGCCAGCTAACATATATCCATTATAGTAAATATTCATTAAATCCCAATTATTATCAATGTAAACACCATTTTAATCAAATGTTATAGAAAGTGACTTTGTACTTCACAGAGACGAAGATTCAGTGTCCAGAAATTTGTTACGCTCTGCACGATCCTGTGTGTGGCACTGATGGGAAGACCTACAGTAATTCCTGCCACCTGCAAGTTGAGTCTTGCAAGAACCCTCACCTTAAACTGAGCCTTGACTATAAGGGAGAATGTAGTAAGCTTTTTGCATTTTAATGTTGATGTTGAATGGAAGAGCCGAGAGAACAAAGTGGGTGATAACATTTATTTCTGTTATTGATGAAATAAGATGAACAGCAAATGAGGAATTGTATAGGATGATAAGTGTTCTCTGTAAGGAGATACAAGAAAAGTTTAAGAAAGTGAGAAATAAAGACGAGAAAAGGAGGAGGATTGTGGGGAAAATTTAGGCTAGGAGATTGGAAATGCAAAAAATAAGATTGTGAAATAAACAGTCTGAAGGTAGGTGGCAGAGAGGGGGGAGGGGTCTTTTATAGACCTTTTCAAAAATTACAAGATGTTAATGGTAATCCAGGGAACCAGTGATTGCTGAGAACGTAATCTTAAAAGAAATGGTTTAGAAAAGAATTAGATGAGTAGGGGAGGTGTTTCCTGATGCGGGTCTTAATCATATGATGACCCAAAGCTGGAGCTTTTGGTCATCTGACCGATGCCTTCCGCTGGCTTACCAGAATACACCTTTAAAAATTATGGTTATGATTATAATCCTCATCTATGTCGCTCGTGTATATTGTGAACAATAAAGGACCCAACACTGGCCCCTGTGGAACACCGCTTGTAACACGTCTCTACTCTGATTTCTTCTCATTTTTGCTAACACTCTGCTGACTATCTTTCCACCACACCTCCATCCTAGGAAAAAAATTCTCCTCTTCCGTGTGCCTCGACTTTCATCAACAATCTCTGACGTGGAACTCCATCAAAAGCCTTATTGAAGTCCATGTACATATCACTATTATTCATTATTAGGATCTACCTTTGTGAAAAAAATTTAGCAAATTTGTAAAACCGTACTGAATAAAACATATTTACTTAGTTACCTACTTACTTATTTGCATTAAATCAAGTCATTCTTACTTAGGTAAAAGTTTGATTGATTTTGGCCTGTGTAGGTGCCAGTCTCTTTCGCTGAAATTTAAATAAACTTAAATTTTGTTTTTCATGCAATAATTTCTGTCGCATCTGATTAGCTTCAATCTTTCCATGCTGATAGGTAGATTATTATTACAACCGTAACTTAGCGCTAAACACACAGGGGTCATATAGCGGTGTCTGATAGCAAGATAATGCAACTCCTGAGCGACTTCCAGCTTATTATGCTCTATATTTTACGATATTGGTCTTGTTTGAAAAATTATGTTAGATTTGAGCTTTGTATGTCCTCACTTACAACAAAATTAGAAGAAATTTGGATATTAGTTTCCATATAAACCATACTGCGGGTGGAGTTTGAACCCGCGGTCAGAGAGTCCCAAAACTCCAGAGATTCTCTGACCGCGGGTTCGAACCCCACCCGTGGTATGGTTTGTTTGCAATCGTGTCATTACGATTTCGTGAGTCAGTTTCCATATAACTTGTGAAGGTCTCGTCTGATTCCCTTCAAATAATCAAGGTTATTATTTAACTTCACCATCTTATGCCGCACTATGCACTATTCCAGTCGCATGCGCTGATGCACAAGGGACTGGGGGTATGGAATATGGGGATACCTTCCCCAAAATATCTTTAACTGTGTTTCGAAATCCGTATTTTGTTACATATAAGTGATTACCTCCTCCATTGGTACAAATATTTTATCCATATCTTTTCAAAAGAGAAATGTTATTCTTGTTCCCTTACCATCACTGGTAAGAACAGTATCTAATTACCAGTGTAAGTTAAGTTTCAATGGCTGACCAGACATTTTATATTTAGTTCAAATCAGTTCTTATATATTTCATTTCAATAAATATTCATTATAATCCTAATTTATATCAATGTACAGACCATTCTACTCAATTGCTACAGAAAGTGACTTTCTACTTCACAGGACCGACACTTCCGTGTCTAGATCTATGCTACCCACTGAACGATCCTGTGTGTGGCACTGATGGAAGGACCTACATTAATTCCTGCTTCCTGGGAGTCGAGGCTTGCCAGAACCCTCGCATTAACCTGAGCGTTGACTATAATGGGAAATGTGGTAAGATTTGAAGAGCAGAGAGTACAAGGTGAGTGATAATATTTCTGATGTTATTGAATTAAGATTAACAATAAATGAAGAATAGGATATGATGTTAAGTGTTCTCTGTAAGGAGATACAAAAAAAAAAAAAAAACAGATTAAGGGAGTGAGAAATAGAGGACTTGAAAAAGAGGATAGATGGTAAATTTCGACTAAGAGACTAGAAATGAAACATAAAAATGTGAAGTAAATAGTCTAAGGGTAGGCAGCTGAGGATACAGGAGAGAGAGAGAGAGAATCAGTAGAAAGTCTTTTCCAAACGTTTTCAAAATCAAAGTTACAAGATGTTAATGGAGATCCATAGAACCTGTGGTTTCAGAGAAAGTAATATACGTAATAGGAAAGGGTAGATAATATATGTGAACTGCTAATTATTTCTGTCTACCCTGACTATTAGAGAGGTTAAAGAAATATAGAGAGGTTAAAGAAATATAGAAAGTAAAAGTCTTGAGAATTGGATGGAACATCCAACACAAACACTGTCTCATCAAGTTGGATATGTAAATCTTCATTGGGATATAGAGTAAGAGAAAGGGTTATGAAAATACGTAAATACAATGCTGAAAACGAGAAATAGCAACTCTGATTTTATAAACCATATCATAGAAACAACGAACCGGCTGTATCCCAGGAGAAGGGGTTACTAGCTCCTTGCTTCCGGCATTTTAGTCGCCTCTAACAACACGCATGGCTTACAGAGGAAGAATTCTTTTCCACTTCCCCATATATATATATATATATATATATATATATATATATATATATATATATATATATATATATATATATATATATATATTATTAGGATGGGTCCACCTCTGGTACAAATTGTGGGACCCATAGCCTCGGAGAAGTGGATAAAAAGGCTTCAAGGAAGAATATTTGGATTTCTTCCTGAAGCCATATGAATATTCCACTTCCCCTACCACATATTTTTTTTTTTAACCAATAGGTATATTTTATTACATACTATGGTACAAAAGATTTAAGAGATACATTGTTGATATAAAGATGGCATATACAGTACACGAGATGTGAGAGATACATGTCTAGTACATATTGTTACATGTTTGTCACTGATTATAATGCGAAAATCTCATCCAGCTCTTCCGAGCTGGGGCGCGTGCCCACAATACAGCATGCATTACCCCTCTGAACAGCAGCGCTGAGTCGCTGGAACAGAAAACTAGCTGCCCTGGGATCCCTAGTTACCCTGTCGAGTCTTTTGCCCAGCTCCTTGAGGAACTTAGATGCACTCTTTCCCCATGAGCCAAGGGTCTATGGGAACAAACATATAATGATGGGCAAGTTCTCCATATTTTCTAGACTTCTGGGACTCCCCGAAGGTTGCAGCTGCCCCTCCTTCCTCCCTGGTGTATTGGAGATAGGTATCAGCCAAGGTAGATGCACATGTGTAGTCCCACATCACCTGCTTGCCGTCTGTCCAGGCTTGAAGGGTGATACCATCTGGACGCTTTTGGCTGCCATCAGATCTGCATAGTTGGGGTGGTTCCCTTACTGCTGGGCATCCGGCTGTTGTGAGGCTCCTCTTGATAATGTTATTAATCTCTTCATGTCTTGCAATCTTTCCCTCGGATTTACGACACACAAGACCATGGTACCCGAATCGGTCTGCTGCTTCACTGCCACAAATACACATGTGTTCGGCGAGAATAGGGGCGGCAAGTCGAAGGGCAACACCAATGCGGATGGTCTGTGGGTCGAGGCGTGTGCCAAGGCTGGAGTTGGGAACAGCCAAAAGCAAGTCCCCTGCATGAGGAGCTCTCACTGCAAGAATGCGGGCTCTATCCTTCCCTGACACACACTGAAGCATTGCTGAGGCTATATTCTCTACTATTGGGCCATCCCAGTGTGACTGTAGTTGTTGGGGGAAGCAGGCCTGGTTTCAGAGCCTGTTAGATTATCCCAGATCCTGGCTCCATCAACGCATGGATTCCAATCTTGTCCCTAAGATGTTCAGGGAGAATTGCTGCTACAAGCCCTCTGGATGCAATGCATGAAGACAGGAAAGCAGGTAGAGCAATCTGAGATGACTTGCGGACACCAATGCCTCCTAGTCTGACTGGGAGTGTAGCTTGGCCCCACTGCCCATCTTCTAGAGTAAGGTTAAGTACTTTAGTAAAGATCTGCCTCAGGATACTGTCATATTCGTGCAGTATAGGGTTATCATATGAAGGAGCACATCTTAGGAAATATGTCAACCTGGGCAGACTCAAGCATTTTGTGAGAAGGTACAAGGCATCATGGGTGTCAAGATTGCCTATTCGTTGTTCCATTCTCCTCAATTCTTCCAGTTTCTTCCTGAGAATTGTGTCAATGGCATCGCTTCCAAGAGGTGCTCCAAGCAAGACACTATTTGTAGGGGCAATGACTGATGCTCCTGGTAGTTTTGATATCACTGCATCTATCACTTGTTGATTGACTGAGATGATTTCACATTTGGATGGATTCAGGATGAGACCCATTTCCTGTCCCCGTGTCATCACCTGTGTAAGATCATCTAGAAGGGACTCCTTTGTACCTGCTAGTGTGCCATCATCCAGGAACCAGATGTTTAGCTCACTGGTCAGTCTGACTGTGATTTCCCTAACTGCTATACAAAAGAGAAATGGTGCGAGAGGGTCCCCCTGCTGGACACCCTCTGATGTGATTACATGCTCTCCAAACAGTAGCATTGATTCCTTGCTATATCCAGCTGAAACAAAAGGGAAGAGACCTAGGAAATGTTCTTGTACAGCTGCTTATTGTAACCACGAACGAGTGGTATTGATCAATAACTACATTGCACTAGCCAGGGTTCGAACCTATGATGCTTTGGCCCGCCTCAGGGTGAGCGAAAACACATGACGCCTTAGACCACTGAACCAAACAATCCTTAAGAGTAGCGCATCCAGTAGAACTGAATGTTGTACTCGCTTCCCAAGGACATACGGTGGTGTGGACGCCTCTAAGCTAATTTCATTCTCCTCCCTGTTTGGTGTACTAGCACAACAAGCAGTATATTATATTCGTGGTTACAATAATATAACATACTGCTCATTGAGCTAGTACACCAAACAGGAGTAGAATGAAATTAGCTTAGAGGCATCCACACCACCGTATGTCCTTGGGTAGCGAGTACAACATTCAGTCCTACTGATGCGCTACTCTTAAGGATTGTGTGGTTCAGTGGTCTAGAGCGTCATGTGTTTTCGCTCACTCATGAGGCGGGCCAAACCATCATGGGTTCGAACCCTGGCTAGTGAAGTGTTGTTATATATATATATATATATATATATATATATATATATATATATATATATATATATATATATATATATATATATATATAATATACTGCCTCCTCCTTTAATTTATAAAACCTTCACCTCTCTCTTCTTTACTGATGCCTTTCTCCTTATATTCCATCTTCCATTTTCTCTCTCTGTAGCTACAACTAAAAAATGCTCTGATATATCTGTGGCCCCTCTATAAACATGCACATCCTGAAGTCTACCTATCAGTCTTTTATCTGCCAATACATACTCTAAAAAACTACTGTCATTTCACCCGAAATCATATCAAGTAATTTATCCGTTTTTTCTTAAAATATGCATTATCTATTACAAAACCCATTTCTATACAAAGCTCAATCAAGGACCTTTATCGTTTACACCTGGCACCTCAACCGTTTCGCCCACTTTAGCATTTGTGTCCAACCACAACTTCCTTCTTCCTTGGTTCAAAACTTCCCAAACACTCGGTTAACATTTCCCAAAATCTCTCTCTTTATCCTCTACACTCCTCTCTTATCCAGGTGCATAAACACATTATAACCCAAGTTTCGTATTCGGTAATGACTCTGAAAGAAGGGTGACGATCTTGTGGTTCGGAGAGTCATCTGAACTGTAATTATAGACCACCATAATGTAACATCCAGTGGTTATAATCATAGTTATAATTTTTAAAGGACGTGGAACCGAAAGCCAGCGGAAAGCCTCCGGGGGTGGGGGGTATATTACTAAGACTCGCGTCAGGAAATACTTGTCCTGTTTCCTGACAAATCTTACGTAACCTAACCTACCAACACGTTTCTGGCAAGACAGCGATTGAATGAAATTGAATATGTTGCCTGTTTTTCTGGGTCACCCTTCATTAGTGGGTCACCCTTCATTAGTGGGACACCCTTCATCAGTGGGACACCCTTCATCAGTGGGACACCCTTCATCAGTGGGACACCCTTCATCAGTGGGACACCCTTCATCAGTGGGACACCCTTCATCAGTGGGACACCCTTCATCAGTGGGACACCCTTCATCAGTGGGACACCCTTCATCAGTGGGACACCCTTCATCAGTGGGACACCCTTCATCAGTGGGACACCCTTCATCAGTGGGACACCAGCGGCGAGTTTAAAAAAAATTAAAAAGTGTTAAATAATGCATCAGCCTTATCAAATTATTTTTAAGCACTATTCACTCCACATTATTTTAAAATACAGCATTAACAGATTTTTTTTCACAGAAAAAGTCCAGAAGTTGACCACCTATGTCTAACTGGTTCAAGATCATGAGAGACTATGTAGCCAAGATACCTCACATACTTCACGTCCCTCCATGTGTTGAAGACTAGTTAACAACCCCCGCTTGTGTTGATCATCTACTATGACAATAATGAAAGTTAAGCTTGGGGGCCCCTAATCCCGGAGGGGCCCAAGAAGCCACTTTAGTCCACACTGCTTAATATTTTTGTCTACTGTATGAGAAGAGGTTACGAAGGGGCCGCCATAACAGTTTAAGCTTCAAGGCCCCAATAATGTAGGAACACCACTGTCACGTACAGCTGTGTTAACTCTACACAGCTGTGTTAACTCTACACTGCTGCGTTAACTCTACACTGCTGCGTTAACTCTACACTGCTGCGTTAACTCTACACTGCTGCGTTAACTCTGCACAGCTGTGTTAACTCTACACTGCTGTGTTAACTCTACACTGCTGCGTTAACTCTACACTGCTGCGTTAACTCTACACTGCTGCGTTAACTCTACACTGCTGCGTTAACTCTACACTGCTGCGTTAACTCTACACTGCTGCGTTAACTCTACACTGCTGCGTTAACTCTACACTGCTGCGTTAACTCTACACTGCTGCGTTAACTCTACACTGCTGCGTTAACTCTACACTGCTGCGTTAACTCTACACTGCTGCGTTAACTCTACACTGCTGCGTTAACTCTACACTGCTGCGTTAACTCTACACTGCTGCGTTAACTCTACACTGCTGCGTTAACTCTACACTGCTGCGTTAACTCTACACTGCTGCGTTAACTCTACACTGCTGCGTTAACTCTACACTGCTGCGTTAACTCTACACTGCTGCGTTAACTCTACACTGCTGTGTTAACTCTACACTGCTGTGTTAACTCTACACTGCTGCGTTAACTACACTGCTGCGTTAACTCTACACTGCTGTGTTAATTCTACACTGCTGTGTTAACTCTACAGTGACGATAAAAAAATTATTAATAAATATTGCGCAAAAATTTTAGTTAATTTTTTATTAAATTCCTTTGGTTCAAGTGTCTGATCAATACACGTACAGAACACGTACACACTGGTTCAAGTGTCTGATCAATACACGTACAGAACACGTACACACTGGTTCAAGTGTCTGATCAATACACGTACAGAACACGTACACACTGGTTCAAGTGTCTGATCAATACACGTACAGAACACGTACACACTGGTTCAAGTGTCTGATCAATACACGTACAGAACACGTACACACTGGTTCAAGTGTCTGTTCAATGCACGTACAGAACACGTACACACTGGTTCAAGTGTCTGATCAATACACGTACAGAACACGTACACACTAGCTCAAGCATGTGCACACGCATGCACTCACCCACGCCTGAGCACATGTACGTCAGAAACATAAGAGAACATTAAAGACGCATCCTACAGTGAATGTACAACAGAGTATTAGAATGTGTGTGAAGATCTAGTGAGAATGAAGAGACATGAATGTTTAGTGCGATCAAAACATGGGATGAAGGACATTTACGTATATATGAATAAATCTGCGAGAAAACATAGTAAATAACGAGAAAGGACTGTGAGGAAAACAGAACAGAGAATTAGGCAAAGGTTGAAACGGTTTAACTATATTTATTATTATTATTATTATGAAAGAATAGCTAAACTGATAGGGTAAATGGGACGTAATCAGGTTTAATCCAAGGGGAAGATAGCTCAAGTTCTTTAGATCAAGAGTCCTTAACTGGCATCAAAACGTCTCTAGAAGAGTGAAACTCTTTCCAGAGTTTGTGAACAATATGAAGAGACGACATAAACGGATGTCCTAGAGAAACTTACATTTATGGGGAAGCGCTAAAATAGTAGGGTAACACTGCGTCTGGAAAATACTGGAACTCGGGTTCGATCAGAGGTAAGGGAAGGATACACCATTTTCTTGGATCAAGTTTACTTGGCTAGGATCAAGGAACACAGCTTTGAAAAAAAAGGAATTTCGAGGTAGGCTTAATTAAAACTACCACCTGCACAGCCAGAATGCTGCACTACAAGCACAGCCAGGATGCTGCACTACTAGCACAGCCAGGATGCTGCACTACTAGCACAGCCAGGATGCTGCACTACTAGCACAGCCAGGATGCTGCACTACTAGCACAGCCAGGATGCTGCACTACTAGCACAGCCAGGATGCTGCACTACTAGCACAGCCAGGATGCCGCACTACTAGCACAGCCAGGATGCCGCACTACTAGCACAGCCAGGATGCCGCACTACTAGCACAGCCAGGATGCCGCACTACTAGCACAGCCAGGATGCCGCACTACTAGCACAGCCAGGATGCCGCACTACTAGCACAGCCAGGATGCCGCACTACTAGCACAGCCAGGATGCCGCACTACTAGCACAGCCAGGATGCCGCACTACTAGCACAGCCAGGATGCCGCACTACTAGCACAGCCAGGATGCCGCACTACTAGCACAGCCAGGATGCTGCACTACTAGCACAGAGGAAGCTGCACTACTAGCACAGCCAGGAAGCTGCACTACTAGCACAGCCAGGAAGCTGCACTACTAGCACAGCCAGGAAGCTGCACTACTAGCACAGCCAGGAAGCTGCACTACTAGCACAGCCAGGAAGCTGCACTACTAGCACAGCCAGGAAGCTGCACTACTAGCACAGCCAGGAAGCTGCACTACTAGCACAGGGCGCCAGCAGCCAGGAGCTGCACTACTAGCACAGCCAGGATGCTGCACTACACAAGCTGCACTACAGCACAGAGGAGCTGCACTACTAGCACAGCCAGGAAGCTGCACTACTAGCACAGCCAGGATGCTGCACTACTAGCACAGCCAGGATGCTGCACTACTAGCACAGCCAGGATGCTGCACTACTAGCACACCAGGATCCTGCACTACTAGCACAACAAGGATCCTGCACTACTAGCACAGCAAGGATGCTGCCTACTACCAGATGCTTATAGCACAGCAGATGCTGCACTACTAGCACAGCCAGGAGCTGCACTACTAGCACACAAATGTTACACAGCCAGAAGCTGCACTACTAGCACAGCCAGGAAGCTGCACTACTAGCACAGCCAGGAGCTACTACTAGCAGTCAGGAGCTGCACTACTAGCAGCAGCACAGCAAGTGCACTATAGACCCAAATGACTACTAGCAAGCAGGTGCACTACTAGCACAGCCAGAAGCTGCACTACTAGCACAGCCAGGAGCTGCACTACTAGCACACAGGAAGCTGCACTACTAGCACACAGGAACTGCACTACTAGCACAGCCAGGATGCTGCACTACTAGCACAGCCAGGAGCTGCACTACTAGCACAGCCAGGATGCTGCACTACTAGCACACAGGAGTGATGCCAGCCGGTGACCAACAGCCAGGATGCTGCACTACCAGCACAACCAGGATGCTGTACTACCAGCACAACCAGGATGCTGCACTACCAGCACAACCAGGTGCTGCACTACCAGCACAACCAGGGTGCTGCACTACCATCACAACCAGGGTGCTGCACTACCAGCACAACCAGGGTGCTGCACTACCGGCACAACCAGGGTGCTGCACTACCGGCACAACCAGGGTGCTGTACTACCAGCACAACCAAGATGCTGCACTACCAGCACAACCAGGGTGCTGCACTACCAGCACAACCAGGGTGCTGCACTACCAGCACAACCAGGGTGCTGCACTACCAGCACAACCAGGATGCTGTACTACCAGCACAACCAGGATGCTGCACTACCAGCACAACCGGTGGTCGCACACCAGCACGAACCAGGGTGCTGTACTACCAGCACAACCAGGGTGCGCACTACCAGCACAACCAGGATGCGCACTACCAGCACAACCAGGATGCTGCACTACCAGCACAACCCGGGCTGCACAACCAGATGCTGACTACCAGCACAACCAGGGTGCTGCTACCAGCACAACCAGGATGCTGCACACCAGCACAACCAGGGTGCGACTACCACACAACCAGGGTGCTGCACTACCACACAACCGGGTGCTGCCACATTGACTACCACCAACCGGGTGCTGCCAACCAACCAGGCACAACCACGCTACAACCCGGTGCTGCCACCACCAACAATGCCAGGGTTACTACCAGCAAACCAGGATGCTGTACCCCACAACCAGGGTGCTACCATGCACACCCAGGTGCTGCACACCAGCACAACCAGACGGGCTGTAACGACCGTCCACAACCAGGTGCTGCACTACCAGCAAACCAGGATGCTGCACCAACCAGGGTGCTGACCAGCACAACCAGGGTGCTAACCAGCGACAACCAGGTGCTGCACTACCAGCACAACCAGGGTGCTTACCACCCACCAGGTGCTGCACTACCAGCACAACCAGGATGCTGTACACCAGCACAACAGATGCTGAACCAGCACAACCAGATGCTACTACCAGCACAACCAGGGTGCTGCACTACCACACAACCAGGTGCTGTACTACCACACAACCAGGTGCACACCAGGAGCAGTGCTACTACCAGCACAACCGGGCGCTCCAACAACCAGGTGCTGTACTACAGCACAACCAGGGTGCTGCACCAGCACAACCAGGGTGCTGACACCACACAACCGGGTGCTGACTACCAGCACAACCAGGATGCTGACTACCAGCACAACCAGGATGCTGCACTACAGCACAACCAGGATGCTACTACCAGCACAACCAGGTGCTGTACTACCAGCACAACCAGGTGCTGTACTACCAGCACAACCAGGTGCTGTCACCAGCACAACCAGGGCTGTACTACCAGCACAACCAGGATGCTGACTACCAGCACAACCAGGATGCTGTACTACCAGCAAACCAGGATGCTGCACTACGCACAACCAGGAGCAACCGCACACCGGTGCTGTACTACCAGCACAACCAGATGCTGTACTACCAGCACAACCAGGAGCGTACTACCAGCACAACCAGGTGCTGACAACCGATGTCACCAGCACAAGGTGCTGACTACAGCACAACCAGGGTGTGCTACCACACACCAGGTGCTGTACTACCCACAGGGCTACCAACCAGGGTGCTGTACTACCAGCACAACCAGGATGCTGTACTACCAGCACAACCAGGATGCTGTACTACCAGCACAACCAGGATGCTGCACTACCAGCACAACCAGGATGCTGTACTACCAGCACAACCAGGATGCTGTACTACCAGCACAACCAGGATGCTGCACTACCAGCACAACCAGGATGCTGCACTACCAGCACAACCAGGATGTGCTGCACTGCACCAGCACAACCAGGTGCTGACTACCAGCACACCCGGGTGCTGACTACCAGCACAACCAGGGTGCTGTACTACCAGCACAACCAGGGTGCTGTACTACCAGCACAACCAGGATGCTGCACTACCAGCACAACCAGGATGCTGTACTACCAGCACAACCAGGTGCTGTACTACCAGCACAACCAGGGTGCTGTACTACCAGCACAACCAGGGTGCTGTACTACCAGCACAACCAGGATGCTGCACTACCAGCACAACCAGGTGCTGCACTACCAGCACAACCAGGATGCTGTACTACCAGCACAACCAGGATGCTGTACTACCAGCACAACCAGGATGCTGCACTACCAGCACAACCGGGCTGCACGCACAACCAGGATGCTGACTACCAGCACAACCAGGATGCTGACTACCAGCACAACCAGGATGCTGCACTACCAGCACAACCAGGATGCTGACTCACCAGCAACAGCACAGGAGTGCTGTACTGCAGACAACACAGGAGTGCTGTACCGTACCAGGTGCTTTAATGGCAAGCCAGGGTGCTGTACTCAGCACACGGTTGCTTACGTTGACAGCCCAGGGTGCAACGCCACTACCGGCACAACCAGGTCTGCTGACACCAGGGTGGTACTACCGCACAACAGGATGCTGTACTACCAGTGCACGAACAGGGTGCTACTACCAGCACACCAGGTGCTGCTACGCCAACCAGGATGCTGACTACAGCACACCAGTGCTGCTGACAACAGGTGCTTATACCAGCACAACGCGGTGCTGTACCAGCACACAGGTGCTGCATACCGCACAACCAGGTGCTGCTGCACAACCGGTGCGACACCGATGGCACACCGGTGCTGTACCAGCAACAGGTGCTGCTACCAGCCAACCAGGGTGCTGCACTCGCAGCTGGTGCTGTACTACCAGCACAACCAGGTGCGTCGCACAGGTACTCGCAAACAGGGTGGTACTAGTGCTTGTGGGCAACAGTGGTGTGTGGGTGCAGTTGGAGTGGTGTACATAGTAGACCAGGGTGTGCTAGGCACAGGGTGCTGCTACCAGACCCGTGGCCAGGGTGTGACTACCAGTGGTTGTGCAGGGTGAAGCAGGATGCTGTTCGCCAGGAGTGCTGTCGTGGTGCAGCACGGGTGGTGGACTAGCACACAGGATGCTGCACTACCAGCACAACCAGGATGCTGTACTACCAGCACAACCAGGGTGCTGCACTACCAGCACAACCAGGATGCTGCACTACCAGCACAACCAGGATGCTGCACTACCAGCAATATCAGGAGTAGTAGCAGTGGTTTTGGTGGAGTAGTAGCAGTGGTTTTGATGGGGGTAGTAGCAGTGGTTTTAGTGGTGGTAGTAGCAGTGGTTTTAGTGGGGGTAGTAGCAGTGGTTTTAGTTTATATGGAGAGAGTTCCCGGGGGTCAACGCCCCCACGGCCCGGTCTGTGACCAAGCCTTAGTGGTGGTAGTAGCAGTGATTTTGGTGGGGGTGATAGCAGTGATTTTGTTGGGGTAGTAGCAGTGGCTTTGGTGGGGGTGGTAGCAGTGGTTTTGGTGGAAGGCAGCAGTGGTTTTATTAAAGGCAGTAGCAGCGGTTTTGGTGAGAGGGTAGCAGTGGTTTGGGTGGGGGTGGGTAGCAGTGGTTTTGGTGAGAGGGTAGCAGTGGTTTAGGTGGGGTGTGTAGCAGTGGTTTTGGTGGGGTGGGTAGCAGGGGTTTTGGTGGGGTGGGTAGCAGTGGTTTTGGTGGGGTGGGTAGCAGTGGTTTTGGTGGGGGTGGGTAGCAGTGGTTTTGGTGGGGGTGGGTAGCAGTGGTTTTGGTGGGAGTGGGAGCAGTGGTTTTGGTGGGGGTGAGTAGCAGTGGTTTGGTGGGGTGGGTAGCAGTGGTTTGGTGTGGGGTGGGTAGCAGTGGTTTGGATGGGGGTGGGTAGCAGTGGTTTGGGTGGGGTGGGTAGCAGTGGTTTTGGTGGGGTGGGTAGCAGTGGTCTGGGTGGGGGTGGGTAGCAGTGGTTTGGGTGTGGGTGGGTAGCAGTGGTTTTAATGGGGTGGGTAGCAGTGGTTTTGGTGGGGGTGGTAGCAGTGGTTTTGGTGGGGTGGGTAGCAGTGGTTTGGGTGGGGTGGTTAGCAGTGGTTTGGGCGGGGGTGGGTAGCAGTGGTTTGGTGGGGGTGGGTAGCAGTGGTTTGGGTGGGGTGGGTAGCAGTGGTTTTGGTGGGGTGGGTAGCAGTGGTTTGGGTGGGGTGGGTAGCAGTGGTTTGGGTGTGGGTGGGTAGCAGTGGTTTAATGGGGTGGGTAGCAGTGGTTTTGGTGGGGTGGGTAGCAGTGGTTTGGTGGGGTGGGTAGCAGTGGTTTGGGTGGGGTGGTTAGCAGTGGTTTGGGCGGGGTGGGTAGCAGTGGTTTGGTGGGGGTGGGTAGCAGTGGTTTGGGTGGGGTGGGTAGCAGTAGTTTGGGTGGGGTTGGGTAGCAGTGGTTTGGGTGGTGGTCGGTAGCAGTGGTTTGGGTGGGGTGGGTAGCCGTGGTTTGGGTGGGGTGGATAGCAGTGTTTTGGGTGGGGGTGGTAGCAGTGGTTTGGGTGGGGTGGGTAGCAGTGGTTTGGGTGGGGTGGGTAGCAGTGGTTTGGGTGGGGTGGGTAGCAGTGGTTTGGGTGGGGGTGGGTAGCAGTGGTTTGGGTGGGGGTGGGTAGCAGTGGTTTGGGTGGGGGTGGGTGCAGTGGTTTGGGTGGGTGTGGGTAGCAGTGGTTTGGGTGGGGGTGTGTAGCAGTGGTTTGGGTGGGGGTGGGTAGCAGTGGTTTTGGTGGGGGTGGGTAGCAGTGGTTTGGGTGGGGGTGGGTAGCAGTGGTTTGGGTGGGGTGGGTAGCAGTGGTTTGGGTGGGGTGGGTAGCAGTAGTTTGGGTGGGGGTGGGAGCAGTGGTTTGGTGGGGTGGGTAGCAGTGGTTTGGTGGGGTGGGTAGCAGTGGTTTGGGTTGGGGTGGGTAGCAGTGGTTTGGGTGGGGTGGGTAGCAGTGGTTTGGGTGGGGGTGGGTAGCAGTGGTTTGGGTGGGGGTGGGTAGCAGTGGTTTGGGTGGGGGTGGGTAGCAGTGGTTTGGGTGGGGGTGGGTAGCAGTGGTTTGGGTGGGGGTGGGTAGCAGTGGTTTGGGGGGGGTGGGTAGCAGTGGTTTGGGTGGGGGTGGGTAGCAGTGGTTTGGGTGGGGTGGGTAGCAGTAGTTTGGGTGGGGTGGGTAGCAGTGGTTTGGGTGGGGGTGGTAGCAGTGGTTTGGGTGGGGTGGGTAGCAGTGGTTTGGTTGGGGGTGGGTAGCAGTGGTTTGGGTGGGGGTGGGTAGCAGTAGTTTGGGTGGGGGTGGTAGCAGTGGTTTGGGTGGGGTGGGTAGCAGTGGTTTGGGTGGGGGTGGGTAGCAGTGGTTTGGGTGGGGGTGGGTAGCAGTGGTTTTGGTGGGGGTGGGTAGCAGTGGTTTGGGTATGGGGGGGGAAAGGTGCGTGTTTCCCGTTACTTTCAGATGACGAAATGGAGAAGTCCAGCGTCATCTCTTCAGTTTACCTGGAGAGAATTCCAGGGGTCAACGCCCCTGAGGCCCTTGTCTGTGACCAGGCCTCATGTTGGTCCAGAGCCTGATCAACCAGGCTGTTACTGCTGGCCGCACGCAGTCCAACGTACGAACCACAGCCCGGCTGATCAGGTACCGACTTTAGGTGCCTGTCCAGTGCCTGCTTCAAGACACACAGGGGCTTGTTGGTAATCCCCCTGATGTATGCTGGGAGGCAGTTGAACAATCTTGGGCCCCTGACACTTATTGTGTTGTCCCTCAACGTGCTAGTGGCACCCCTGCTCTTCATTGGGAGGATGTTACATCGCCTGCCGAGTCTTTTGCTTTCGTAGGGAGTGACACTCGTGTGCAAGTTTGGTACTAAACCCTCGAGAATTTTCCACGTGTATATAATAATGTATCTCTCCCGCCTGCGTTCTAGGGAGTACAGGTTTAGGAACTTCAAGTGTTCCTAGTAATTGAGGTGGTTTATCGCAGTTATGTGTGCCATGAAGGTTCTCTGTACATTTTCAAGGTCAGCAATTACACCTGCCTTGAAAGGTGCAGTTAGTGTGCAGCAATATTCCAGCCTAGATAGAACAAGCGACCTGTAGTGTCAACATGGGATTGGCAGTAGTGACCCATCATGATCTAATACGATAAATCTTACCTTTGGGTTGCATTATCTCAAAAAAGTTCTCTGTTGATGTTTGGAAACTTGTTAAAAATGTTAATATGAATTACGACGTCTCTGAATTTCGGCGAGACAGCATCGAGCCAACGATAGCGGTCTCAGTGACGTCAGGACGTCACAGGCTCCCATTACAAATTATCCAGGTAAGTTCTTTATCTCTCACATCTGTCAATCTAGTGCTGCAATACCTAGAGACGATGTCGAGGGAACAGAACTAACCACTTCGAGGTGGTTATGTACAAGAAATATCCCAGCCACAGGTAGGGATCGCCCACGACTTTACAGGTGATTGATACCTGACATAGGAGACATGGCATGTACTATGTGTCATCACCTTTCCAAACAGCCCATGTGGAGAAAATTCTCAAAGAGAGGGGGGTATCAGCCCCTTTCAGCCCTTTCAAGGTCCTAGCCATTAGAAAGAGGCAGACAGGACTGTTGGCTTCCTGGTCAACAGTTTAATTCGTAACAGATATACGGACCCAGGACGCCAGTAAGACACGTCATGGCTGACCAGTGTTGCAGAGAGTGTGAGTTAATGATTGAAAATCACTTTTTTACGGCAGTAGGAAAACTAAGGACATTCTACACCCACTTTCTCATGATGTTAAAGATACATACACAGTCGCTTGGGCCTAGAGATAGCAAGAAATCAAGAATAAGTGCTTGGGCATAATGATGTATGATGCATACCCTTGCATTTAAAACACTTCTTCAGCGAGCATTTACCTCCCTTGTGTTCACCTAAACACTTAGTGCACCTTTTCAGCTGTTGAACACGTTGTTTCCGTGCCTCCATTGTTGTGTATTGAATGCAATACTGTGCCCAATGTACACAAAGTACACATTTTTGAGTACGTTTATGTGTGACAGTCTGTTTACTGTCTGTTGTGTTCACAGCTTGATAAGTGCCTACATGGGATTTCTCATTCTTTGATTTACTGGGAGTAGGTACACTCTTTTTATAATGAGTTGAAAGGTTTATTATCCACAACAGGATTGGTGGATTTCTCATCTTGTCTCGTTGCTTGCATGTATGAGACTATTGATTGTAAACCATCGCTAATTTCTTCACAAGTGAAATATCGTTTATTGAACATAATATTTAAACGTTCAATGGTTTGTGTTGACAGTTTATCTTGTATAATACCACTGATAAACCAATCACATTGTCTTAGATCATATTTAACTCCTAGAGTTCTAAGACTATTGTCTAATGTGATCCAAAATGACTAAGTCTGAAAGACAATGTTTGGGTGGTTTCAAGCTTGATATTAAGACTGCATGTCTAACCCTGGCTTTGTCAGCATCAAGGTAATTATCTGCTAAGACACGTAAGGCTAGAGCATAATTGCCTTTGACCACCGGAAATGATTTAATCAGTTCATATGGTTCTTCTTTCACAAGATATTTAAGATAGTTGAACTTAGCTATCTCATCTATGTCAGTACGTGAATTCACTAAAGAATGAAACCCACTGATGAACTCTTCATAATTGTTGCCTTGAAAAATTGGCATCCAATGTAGGCAGTTGGGGTAATCCAACACCAGGTGTGCCAGGTGTGACAGGTGTCTGACCACTAGTTACAGTAGGTCTCTGTGACAAAATTATGCTACAGGTAGCCTGTATTCCTGTCCACCTTAATTGTTGTTCACTAAAGGTATCCAAGACATTTTTAATGTCTTCCTCTGACGGGTTAGAATCTAAAAAATCACTCTCATACTTCTCATAGTCTGAATTAATGATTTCTAGATGTTTGTTAAGTAATATCTGTTTTATTTCCAACTAATCATAGTCTATATTTCTGTCTTGGGTTAACCCTATACAGACTCAAATTAATTGTTTATATTGAATAATTTTCGTCTGTAAGGATTTGAATTTTGTGTTTAATGATGACATTGTGCTAGCAACACACTTAGAGTGTTTAAAACTCCAGCCACAGCTTGAGTTTTGATCGTGTCAGCAACACTACTGACCTACTAACCATGACCTCAAGGTCATGGCAGTGTTCATATGGACGACCAACACCGATGGTGTTTATGTCCTGAATTGATGTCTCAGCTAAAAACACTGTGTCGCCTTAAGTAATGAGGTTATACACTTCATTCACTTTACATTAATGATTATACACTGTATATAAATGCATAAATGTATATCACACATACATATTCAATGTTTATATACATAAATGTCAATGTTAATATGAAAGTTTAAACTTAATATAACTTCATATATTTTATAAGAGACAAACATAAGACATTTTCTTCTCTTAATTTGTGTCTATAAACATTATAAACACTTGTGTGTATATATATATACACTATGTGTATACACATTCAGAGACCAGCTGCGCCAGTCTGAACTTCGCTGAGAATTATGGGTGAGTGGGGGTGTGCCCCCAGTGGGTACTCTCCCCCAACCAAGGGTGACTGACTGCTGGGTGACTCACATTTTCTAAGCCAGCAAGGTCCGTCCATGCTCTTTGATTGAGAGGAGCGACTCATATATTCTGGTTTCTTTTGTAAAAACGCTAGTTTTACAGCTTTTTTCGAAGGATCTTGGATCGTAGACACTTATACACTGTAGTATAAGTCTTTGGACCACCATGTGGCCACTTTATCCGGTTCGAATACGACCAATTTGTGTTATTTTTTACTGGTGGAATGCCAACTTATATTAAAATATGGCACTGTACTTATCATCGTCGCTGGGTCAACCTTCTCAGCTGCATCCAGAAGGTTCCCTCAATGGGACCCAGTATTCCACCACCACGGAGCTGTATGGGTGAGTAATTAAATGTAAATCATTATATAATGCCCCAGAGGAGCGTATACTCAAATCTTCAGTCAGTAGAAGGACTGAACTGGTACTCACGGGTTTTGGGCTGAACGCCCGCGTGTGACCGGGTGAATGATAAATCTGCCTAGAACATGAATGTGTTCCTAACTGCGCAGTTGTTTGAACATCTAAATGTCTGAGCAGACTTACCTGGGTATTTACATCGGACCCTTAATTCTCACCCGGAGAATGATGTTTTTATTGAAGCACGTCGCTGATGAGTCACCATCCTAATCCGATGGTGTTACACTCGCGATTGTCTCTATACGTTCTTCAATCCTTTAGTTACTACCAGAAGCTGTAATATACCGCTATTTTATGATTATCACTAAACGCGCTGGAACAGAGTTCTTATCTGATTTCCCGGTGTTAGTGGAGATTGATAAGAGTTCGGATACGCACAACAAATGCTCCTTTGTTAGGTCAAATCACGCGTCGCAAGCCCTCTCTCTTTTGTTTCTTAAATCGATCTAACGCCCTCCTGTGCTCCTGGCCGCAATTTGCTCGGTATCGCTGACCTAAGCACAGTTCCCCACTTGCTAAACCTACAGAAAGCAATGCAGAATGCTTGATTTCTTGCTATCTCTAGGCCCAGGCGACTGTGTATGTATCTTTAACATGATAATAAAGTGGGTGTAGAGTGTCCTTAGTTTTCCTACTGCCGTAAAGAGTGATTTTCAATTATTAACTCACACTCTCCATGGTCAAACTGTCACTGTGGGCCCGAAGTTTAAACTTTGACGAAGCCAACGTCCTGTCTCTCTTTCTAGGCTAGCCCTTAAAGTGCTGAAAGGGCTAACGCCCCTCTCTGGTTTCTCCAGGGCCCAGGTGGGTCTTGACAGCGAATTGCTGAAGAATCTCTTGGAAGCTACAATGTTTCCCAGTTGTCTCAATCAAAGATGAGTATTAATAATTTCTCTATTTCATATCTCCACGAATTCCACACACACCACAAATACTGCTTCTCTATCTTCTTCCTCTCCTCTAATCCTCTTTCCTTCCTCCTCCTCTCTCCTCTCCTCTCCTCTTCTTCTCTCCTTCCTTCTCTTCTCTCTCTTCCTCCTCTCCTCCTCTTCTCCTCCTCCTCTCTCTCCTCCTCCTCTTTCCTCCTCCTCCTCTCCTCCTCCTCCTCCTCCTCCTCCTCTTCCTCTCCTCCTTCCTCCTCCTCCTCCTCCCTCCTCCTCCTCTTCCTCCTCCTCCTCCTCCTCCTCCTCCTCCTCTTCCTCCTCCCTCCTCCTCCCTCTCTCCTCCTCCTCTCCTCCTCTCCTCCTCCTCCTCCTCCTCTTCCTCCTCTTCCTCCTCCTCCTCCTCCTCCTCTCCTCCTCCTCCTCTTCCTCCTCTCCTCCTCCTCCTCCTCCTCCTCTCCTCCTCCTCTTCCTCCTCCTCCTCCTCTCCTCCTCTTCCTCCTCCTCTTCCTCCTCCTCTTCTCCTCCCCTCTTCCTCCTCCTCTTCCTCTTCCTCCTCCTTTCCTCCTCCTCTTCCTTCCTTTCTCCTCCTCTTCCTCCTCTTCCTCCTCCTCCTCCTCTTCCTCCTCTCTTCCTCCTTCTTCCTTCCTTCCTCTTCCTCCTCCCTTCCTCTCCCTTCCTCCTCCTCCCCCTCCACAGGTATCAACAAGTCATCAATTTTTCTCACTGATTTAGGTTGAGTGGTTAGCTGACACAATCTGAGACGTCTTGACAGCTAGGTAGGGGCAGGAGGGAGGGAAGAAAGAAAGAAGGAAGGGTGAGGAGAGAGGGAGGAGAGAGGAGGGGAGTAGGAAAATAGGATATGAGGGGAAATGTGAAATGAGGGGAATAGGAAAGGAGGAAGAGAAGAAAGAGTAGGAGGAGGAAAAGGAAGAGGAGAGATCTTAGAAGACTAGAAGTTGATCAAGACAATGATCCACATCCTAGAACACAAACGACTTTAATACCAACCACGAATAACGTACTTCATATAGCTAAGTTATATTGCAGCAACGTTTCGCTCTCCAGGAACTCTCTCTCTTAGCAAATGTTTGACAATGCTCCTGGAGAGCAAAACGTTGCCAAACACAATGACACGGTTAGACATGTGACCTTTTACCTAACATACTGTAGGTAATTCTAACAACAATATGATAGATCGTGTCAATGAGCGAAATATTCTTCCTGTTGTTAATATGCTCAGCTAAACCCAGGTTCTGTTACAGACATGGAGCAATGTTCGCCAATGCAGCACTGGAACTGAACCTTCAGCAGGATGTGCCAAGTCAGTGATGTTTCTCCAAGTCACTTGTTCACTCCAGACTGGAATATGGACTTGAGTCCTGGAGGTAAGAAGTACAGTGCCTGAACTCTGAAGGATGAGTGCGTATGTTACAGTTCTGGAGGTGGGAAGAACAGTGTCTGCATTCTGAAGGATGAATGAGTATGTTACAGTTCTGGAGGTGGGAAGAACAGTGTCTGCATTCTGAAGGATGAGTGAGGATGTTACAGTTCTGGAATGGTTATTTTCCCGTCCAATGTTGTCGCTATTTATTCCCTCATCTATGTCGTTTATGTAGATTGTGAACAACAAGGGGCCCAACACTGACCCCTGTGGAACACCGCTCGTGAAGCTTCCCCACTCTGATTTCTCCCCATTTATGCAAATTCTCTGCTGCCTATTTGTCAACCATGCCTCTATCGAGGAAAAAATTTCTCCTCCTATTCAGTGGGCTTTAATTCTTCTCAATAGTCTCTGATGTGGGACTCTATCAAATACCTTAGTGAAAAAAAGTTATTAAATTCGTAAGGCAGGAACGCCCTTTTGTAAAACCGTGCTGATATTCGTTGATTAATTTATGCTTTTCAAGATGGCTACGAATTGCCTCGGCAATTATTGATTCCATAAATTTATTTATGCTTTCAAGATGGCTACGAATTGCCTCGGCAATTATTGATTCCATAAATTTTCCCACTATGGAGGTTAGGCTTATTGGTCTACAGTCCGAAGCTAGGGACCTGTCACCTGCTTTGAAAATAGGTATTACATTTGCCATTTTCCACTTATCTGGCACCAAGCCAGTTTGTAGTGATATGTTGAAAAGATTAGCCCAAGGTTTGCTAAACTCCTCTTTACATTCCTTTAGAACCCTTGCGTACAGTTCATCAAGGCCTGGGGATTTGTTACTTTTTAATTTATCTATTTGTCTAAGGACCATGTCACTTGTGACCCTAAATTACATATCATAAGAATGAAGGAACACTGCAGAAGGCCTACTGGCCCATACATGGCAGGTCCTTATCAAACCACCACTACCTAATATTTTATTCCCGTACCCACGACACCAATCAAACCCAGCCCCTCCTTACTCATATATTTGTCCAATCTCTTATTAAAGCCACTGCAGAAAGCAGCAGTCAAATGTCACTGTCATGGGCAGCAGCTGGGACAAAGATGCCCATAACCTCCTTACCAACATCGCCAGAAGAGGGGAATGGGTGAAGGGCATAGAAGGCAATCCTGGAATAACTAAGTTGTCCTAAATTCGGTCAGAAAACAGAAGTTAGACCATAGTCCCGTAAGGGGACAAATGTTCTCAATATAGGGAGAAATGTCCACAATATAGGGAGAAATATCCACAATATAGGGAGAAATATCCACAATATAGGGAGAAATATCCACAACATAGAGAGAAATATCCACAATATAGGGAGAAATATCCACAACATAGGGAGAAATATCCACAATATAGGGAGAAATATCCACAATATAGGGAGAAATATCCACAACATAGGGAGAAATATCCACAATATAGGGAGAAAAATCCACAATATAGGGAGAAATATCCACAATATAGGGAGAAATATCCACAACATAGGGAGAAATATCCACAATATAGGGAGAAATATCCACAATATAGGGAGAAATATCCACAACATAGGGGGAAATATCCACAATATAGGGAGAAAAATCCACAATATAGGGAGAAAAATCCACAATATAGGGAGAAATATCCACAATATAGGGAGAAATATCCACAATATAGGGATATATATCCTCAATATAGGGAGATATATCCTCAATATAGGGAGATATATCCTCAATATAGGGAGATATATCCTCAATATAGGGAGATATATCCTCAATATAGGGAGATATATCCTCAATATAGGGAGATATATCCTCAATATAGGGAGAAATATCCACAATATAGGGAGATATATCCACAATATATGGAGATATATCCACAATATATGGAGATATATCCACAATATAGGGAGAAATATCCTCAATATAGGGAGAAATATCCTCAAAACAGGGATAAATATCCTCAAAACAGGGATAAATATCCTCAAAATAGGGATAAATATCCTCAAAATAGGGATAAATATCTTCAAAATAGGGAGAATATTCTCAATATATGGGCAAATATCCTCGTTAGAGGGGTTTATGCCCCGAAAGCCCCATTGCACGAGAGAATGTATTGAACTAAAGAAGAGTTAGAGTCATTATGGGTGACATCCAGAGAAGCAACACTACAAACAGAATCGAGTCGATTTTCCTTTGCAATCTGACCCTTGGTCAGAAAGGAGCAGATTTTCGAGGGAGTGATCCTGTTTCTTTTTTCTCTGAGGACAGGGTCACTTTTAGTGTTCGGGGAACCAGGCGCCTTTGAGCGGATGCCAAACAAATTCCTCTGGAAGGTAACGTATGATTTTTTTTTTTGAGACAGGCATCCTATGGACAATCCCACCTAAATACAGAGGGTCAACACCCACAGCTTTCTGTGAAAGCTTTACTTACTGTTGCTGTCATTAAAGCGTGTGGACTCTCTAAGGTCGGCAAGAGAAAGGACTAGCACTTTTGAGTGTCCATTGCGATATTGCCTACTACTGCTTCACCTCATCTGTCTGCAAGATTGATGGACTGATTACATTTACTCCAGGCTGAGGGACTGATTACCACAAACTATTCCTGATCTTCACCATTCTTCTTTGTATAGGACTGATGAAATCACTGTGTGGAGAAACGTTTCCTCAATGAATTGTTGCACACGTGTCTAATTTATCTACACTCGAGTGTACATGAATGATATACAATGACAAGATGAAAATTAGACACATGTGCAACATCTGGGTATCTTCATTGTAGACGTTTTGCCATCCAGTGGCTTTATCCATACAAATTCAAGGACATAAATGTAAGACAGTATAACTATATGCAAAAGGTGAGGTAATCAGTGCCTCAGCCTTGGTGAAGAGCACCGTTCTTGAAGACTCTGCAGTTTCTTCAAGACTGCGGAGACTCGACTCGCATAGATGGATTGATTTCCAAGCGAAATTTTCCTTCAAAAAAGATCTTTTGTCTGTTGTTCTTAGTAAACAAGTCTATGTAAGTACTGGCAAACTACAGGATTTCCACGACTTTTTGTAATGACTTGAGGTTTCAACCCCCCGTAACGATAGAAAGGATAGATGAGCAACTCTTCCTTATCCGTATAAGCGCTGCACTCAAACCGATCCTCCTTGACGATGCAAAACCACGCTAGCAACAGTTAACTGAAATAGTCTGAAGTAAAAGGACACAAAGGCTTGACAAAGCTCCTGGAGAACGAAACGTTGTCGCAATAAAATGTCACATTACTTGCACTTGTGTCCTTCTACCTAACATTGTCGGTAATTATACCAACAATAATACAAGCATCAACTTACCTTAGTGATGCTGTCATCTCTCCCTCGATGATCTGTCCAGCTTCACCTACCTGTAAGGTAAATACTATGTATTAATACACAAGCCCCAGGTTCATGTATATCAGGTCCATGTATACTAGGTCCATGTATACTAGGTCCATTTATAATAGGTCCATGTATTTTGGTCCATGTATACTAGGTCAATGTATACCAGGTCCATGTTTACCAAAAACATGTATTCCATTCAGCCTACATCTTCTGGCAGTATCCCCCCCGGTTATGCCTCTTCACTCTCACACACACGTTATACCTCCTCACACATCATACCTCTTCACACGTCATACCTCCTCACAAACACGTTATACTTCCTAGCAAACATGTTATACCACCTCAAACATACATTATACCTCATCACACACACACTATACCTCCTCACACTACCTCACAAACACGTTATACATCCTCATACACACGTTATACCTCATAAAACGTACGTTATACCTCCTGACACACACCTTCTGTAAGTATCCTCACCATATATCGTTAAATCTTAAGACCTTCATTAAACTACTATGGAATAACATTATATTTATGGTATAATGGAGGTGGACTGAAACTCACCTTTGATGATGGCAGATGGTGTCTGGATGACTGCAGTAGCCAGCTGGTGCTGGAGCTAAGCCACCTATTCCATCCTGAATAGATTCAAGGCAATGTTAATTTGTTCTTTTCTGAGAACATTTACGCGAGAATATACTGTCGCGAGAACACTTCCGCAAGAACACTCCCGCAAGAACACTCCCGCAAGAACACTCCCGCAAGAACACTCCCGCAAGAACACTCCCGCAAGAACACTCCCGCAAGAACACTCCCGCAAGAACACTCCCGCAAGAACACTAGTTTTGAACACTGTGAACACTTATAAACACCATTAACTTATAATCACTTACAATTCACTAACTTATTATCATTAGTTATAATCACTGCGATATAAACATCGATAATTACTGAACGTTCAGTACTTATTTTGAGAGCGCTAAATCCTTAGAGATTATAAACAGCCTGAGCACTTATAGACAGTCTATATACACTGAGCGGTGTATATCTGTGTATACACAGGTTTATATCAGTATATATACACTGAGATGTATATCTCTTCATATACACATACGTACATATCAGTGTACACTGGTAGTTTACATTAACCAGTATTTTAGGTATTAAAGTATTCTTGACAGGTGGTGTACAGGTGACATGGAGCCTTAATGACCCTCGTGTAGTAGATAGTCTTTAAACCCCATTAACCAACCAACAAAAGTCTATCTACTACACGAGGGTCATTAAGGCTGCATGTCACCTGTACACCACCTGTCAAGAATACTTTAATACCTAAAATACCGATTATTATAAACTTCCAGTGTATATACTGAGATATACACATCTGTGTATGTATACTGAGAGATGTACACCTCTCAGTGCATATACTCTAATACCTAAAATAGATATTAAAGTATATACACAGTTACACACCAGTGTGTATTTACACCACTGTGAAAAAATAGTGAAATTCAAGCGATTTCGTGACTTCTCACATTATCAAGAAACTATATAGTTCCTTGATAATGTAAGGAGTCACGAAAGCGCTTGGAATTTCACTATTTTTCACAGTGGTTGTTCTGCATATTGTGATATCACCTGTTTACTGTGACCTTATTGTATACTGAGATACACATTTCGGTGTATTCCACCTCTAGGAAGGAGAGTGGAGTGAGGCGACCTTCCTATCGTAGCTGGTCCTCCATACTGGAGTAAACAAGCTGTGTCCGTCTCAGCTTCGAAGCTTCGAATCTTTCCATGAATCATTTGACCGAGTCGTCTCTTCACGGGGTTTTAAGTTCTGCATAAACACGGGATTCATACACCGAGAGGTGTATGTTTCTCGGTGTATACACTGAGAATTTAAAGCCCATTTTAGGTGTTAAAAGTATTCCTCACTGGTGGTATGCAGGTTGGTTAACGGGGTTTGAAGCCTATCGACTACACGAGGGTCGTTAATGTTGCGCGGCAACCTATCCACCACTAGACATGAGTATTTTAATACCCATTCTAAGAATTAAAACAAATTCTTAGTATATATACACTGAGAAGTGTATTTCTCTCAGCGTATATATGCTGAGAGTATAAACAGTATTTTAGATATTAAAGTATTCTTCACTGGTGGTGTACAGGTGATATGCAACCTTATTGACCCTCGTGTAGTACACTTGAAACCCGCCATTAATAATAATAATAATAATAATCTTTATTTACTACCAGTACATGTACAAGGTATACAGACCATAGTTGACATCAATGACATACTACTATATAGAAAGCCCCTTGTTATGCTGAGCATTTCCCGCAAATTTCGTCAATTTTGTGCCCAGGATGCGACCCACACCAGTCCACTGACACCCAGGTACCCATTTTACTGATGGTTGAACATGGACAGCAGGTGTCTCAATGAAACACGTTACGGGGATCGACCCCTGGACCTCAGTGTCTTAACGAAATTCGACTTAGTTCACGAATCAATAAACCCCCCCTCCTCCTCTCTCTCTCTCTCTCTCTCTCTCTCTCTCTCTCTCCTTTTGCAGCTGAGTAATGGTTTCGGTGGTGGTAGCATTGGTTTTGGTGGGGGTAGTAGCAGAGGTTTTGGTGGGGTAGTAGCAGTGGTTTTTGGGAGGGGGGGTAGTAGCACTGATTTTGGTGGGGGTAGTAGCAGGGTTTTGGTTGGTGTGGTAGCAGTGGTTTTGGTGGGGAAACTAGCAGTGGTTTATGTGGGGGTAGTAGCAGTGGTTTATTTGGGGGTAGTAGCAGTGGTTTTGGTGGGGTGGAAGCAGTAGTTTGGTGAAGGTGGTAGCAGTGGTTTTGTTGGGGCTAGTACCAGTTGTTTTGTTAGGGGTTTAGCAGTGGTTTAGTGGGGTAGTAGCAGTAGTTTGGTAGGGTAGTAGCAATTGGTTTGCTGGGGTAGAGCAGTGTTTTTGTGGGGGTAGTAGCAGTGGTTTTGGTGGGGTAGTAGCAGTGGTTTTGGTGGGGCTAGTAGCAGTGGTTTTGGTGGGGGTGGTACCAGGATGTTGCAATACCATGATGCTGCTCTTCAAGCATGACCAGGTGGCCACACCACCAGCATGACTTGGATGATGCACTACCAGGTGGCCACACCACCAGCATGACTTGGATGATGCACTACCAGGTGGCCACACCACTAGCATGACTTGGATGATGCACTACCAGGTGGCCACACCACCAGCATGACTTGGATGATGCACTACCAGGTGGCCACACCACCAGCATGACTTGGATGATGCACTACCAGGTGGCCACACCACCAGCATGACTTGGATGATGCACTACCAGGTGGCCACACCACCAGCATGACTTGGATGATGCACTACAAGGTGGCCACACCAAGAGCATGACTTGGATGATGCACTACCAGGTGGCCACACCACCAGCATGACTTGGATGATGCACTACCAGGTGGCCACACCACCAGCATGATTTGGATGATGCACTACCAGGTGGCCACACCACCAGCATGACTTGGATGATGCACTACCAGGTGGCCACACCAAGAGCATGACTTGGATGATGCACTACCAGGTGGCCACACAAAGAGCATGACTTGGATGATGCACTACCAGGTGGCCACACCAAGAGCATGACTTGGATGATGCACTACCAAGTGGCCACACCAAGAGCATGACTTGGATGATGCACTACCAGGTGGCCACACCAAGAGCATGACTTGGATGATGCACTACCAGGTGGCCACACAACCAGCATGACTTGGATGATGCACTACCAGGTGGCCACACCACCAGCATGACTTGGATGATGCACTACCAGGTGGCCACACCACCAGCATGACTTGGATGATGCACTACCAGGTGGCCACACCGCCAGCATGACTTGGATGATGCACTACCAGGTGGCCACACCGCCAGCATGACTTGGATGATGCACTACCAGGTGGCCACACCGCCAGCATGACTTGGATGATGCACTACCAGGTGGCCACACCAAGAGCATGACTTGGATGATGCACTACCAGGTGGCCACACCACCAGCATGACTTGGATGATGCACTACCAGGTGGCCACACCAAGAGCATGACTTGGATGATGCACTACCAGGTGGCCACACCACCAGCATGACTTGGATGATGCACTACCAGGTGGCCACACCACCAGCATGACTTGGATGATGCACTACCAGGTGGCCACACCACCAGCATGACTTGGATGATGCACTACCAGGTGGCCACACCACCAGCATGACTTGGATGATGCACTACCAGGTGGCCACACCAAGAGCATGACTTGGATGATGCACTACCAGGTAGCCACACCACCAGCATGACTTGGATGATGCACTACCAGGTGGCCACACCACCAGCATGACTTGGATGATGCACTACCAGGTGGCCACACCAAGAGCATGACTTGGATGATGCACTACCAGGTGGCCACACCAAGAGCATGACTTAAATGATGCACTACCAGGTAGCCACACCAAGAGCATGACTTGGATGATGCACTACCAGGTGGCCACACAAAGAGCATGACTTGGATGATGCACTACCAGGTGGCCACACCACCAGCATGACTTGGATGATGCACTACCAGGTGGCCACACCACCAGCATGACTTGGATGATGCACTACCAGGTGGCCACACCACCAGCATGACTTGATGATGCACTACCAGGTGGCCACACCAAGAGCATGACTTGGATGATGCACTACCAGGTGGCCACACCAAGAGCATGACTTGGATGATGCACTACCAGGTGGCCACACAAGAGCATGACTTGGATGATGCACTACCAGGTGGCCACACCACCAGCATGACTTGGATGATGCACTACCAGGTGGCCACACCACCAGCATGACTTGGATGATGCACTACCAGGTGGCCACACCAAGAGCATGACTTGGATGATGCACTACCAGGTGGCCACACCACCAGCATGACTTGGATGATGCACTACCAGGTGGCCACACCACCAGCATGACTTGGATGATGCACTACCAGGTGGCCACACCACCAGCATGACTTGGATGATGCACTACCATGTGGCCACACCACCAGCATGACTTGGATGATGCACTACCAGGTGGCCACACCAAGAGCATGACTTGGATGATGCACTACCAGGTGGCCACACCACCAGCATGACTTGGATGATGCACCACCAGGTGGCCACACCACCAGCATGACTTGGATGATGCACCATCAGCATAACCAAGATGCAGCACCACCAGCAAAACCATCACAAACATGATGCTGCACTTCTAGCACTACCACAATGCTGCATTACTAGACCAACCAGGATGCTGTACCACTAGCACTACCAGGGTGGTGTACCACCAGCACTACGAGGATGCTGCACCACCAGCACAACAAGGCTGCTGCAAGATCAGCACAAGTACATCCAGGATGCTGCACCAAAGTACTTCAGGATGCTGCACAGGCAGTACAACCAAGATGCTGCATGACAAAAATGTTGCATTTGCACCACCAGGATGCTGCACCACCAAGCATCCTGAGTTGTGCTGGTGGTGCAGAATTTTGGTTGTGCTAGTAAGACAGCATCCTGGTTGTGCTGGTGGTGCAGCATCCTGGTTGTGCTGGTGGTGCAGCATCCTGATAATGCACGTTATGGTTTTGCTGGTAGTTCAGCATTATGGTTGAGATAGTGCAGCATGCTGGTCATGCAGCATCTTGATTATGCTGGTTGCTCAGCATTTTGGTTGTGCGGGTGGTACAGCATTCTTGGAGTGCTGGTGGTTGAGCATCCACCTAATAATGGTGGTTCGGCATCTTGGTGGTGCAGCATCCTGGATGTTCTGGTGGTGCAGCATCCTTGTAATGCAGCATCCTGGTTGTGCTGGTGGTGCCGCAACTTGGTTTTAGTGGTAGTTGTGGTGGTGCAGCATCCTCGCTGTGCTTGTATTACAGCACCATTGTTGTCCTGGTTGTGCTAAAAGTTCAGCATCCTGGTAATGCAGCATTCTCGTTGTGCTGGTGGTGCTTCATCTTAATTTAATGTTGGTGTAGCATCCTTATGGTTGCAATGGTGCAGCATTCTTGTTGTGTTATTGGTGCAGCATACTGGTAGTGCTGGTGGTGCAGCATCTTGTTTATGCTAGTGGTGTAGAATCCTGGTGTGCTGGTGGTGCAACATTCTTGTTGATGCACCAACAGGACATCAGGATGCTACAATACAGCACAACCAAGATGCTGCACCACCAGATCTGCACCACCAAATGATGCTGCACCACCAGCAACCAAGATGCTCACCAGCACACAGATGCTGCACCACCAGCTAACAGATGCAAGAAGATGATGCACACCAGCACCAGTACGCAACCAGCAACCAGGATGCTCACCACCAGCATATTGGATGCTGCACCACCAGCACTATCAGATGCTGCACACCAGCACAACTCAGATGCTGCCCACCAGCAAACCAGGATGCTGCACCACCAGCACAACCAGATAGGTGGTTTCAGATCCGATAGCTGGTGTCAGCACAATCGATGGTGCAGCATCGGTGGTGTTCGTGCAGATCTGTTGTGCTGGTGGTGCAGCATCCTGGCTGTGCTGGTGGTGCAGCATTATGGATGTGCTGGTGGTGCATCTGCTGACTGGTGCTCCTAGAGTTGCTGGAGATAGTTGTACTGGTGGCGCAGAATCCTTTTCGATGCGCCACCAGAATACTGCAATACCAGCACAACCAGGATCCTGCACCACCAGTAAAACAATGATGGTGCACCACCAGCACAACCATTATGCTGCACCACCAGCACAACCTGGAGCTCACCACCACACAACCAGACTACGCCACAGAACCAATTGCTGCACCACAGCACAAGCGCGCCAGCAGAACCAAGATGCTACACCACCAGCACAACCTGGATGCTGCACTACCACGACTACCAAGATGCTGCACATCAGCCAGGATGTCAAGCTCATCAACGTCAGAGCATCACACACAGCCATGCTGCATCACCAGCACAACCTGATTGCTGCACTTTCTGACATTATCAAGTGTAACAGGAAGGCATATAGAACGAGACTACACTTCACTGCCACCAACAACACCTGACTATTTATGATGATGTAAGTAGGTAGTCAGTGATCCCTGAAACAAGCTAATATTCTGCACAAAAAATAATTTGCCTAATGTATCTTAAACTTCTTCCCAAATTTTATTAATTATAAATTAATCCCATTTGTATAACACAAAAACATTATTCATTTTATTTTTAAAGGTACTTTTAATGAAACATGATTCTATTATATTCCTGTCGACAATGGACTTCCTATATACAACTTTCTCAGCCTTTTAAAAATCAATTGGATGGTTAAAATTTCTCTCATGAATAAACAGAGCATTAAAATCTTGTCCAGTTCTAAGACTTTTACCAGTTTGTCCATAATAAACTTTATCGCATATTTTACAAGGAATCTTGAAACCACAACCATCAGTATTTCTGGGGGAATTTTTTATCAAAATTTTCTTAACCGTATGAAGATTTTTAAACACAACTTTGATATTAAAATTCTAAAATAGAGAAGGCATATCAACCAAGTTTTCATGGGAAGGGAGAACCAACATATTATTAAGTTGAATAAGGTTGGTTGTCCCTTTTTGGATTGTAGAATGTATGTCTGGCAATTTCAAAGATTTATCATTTAAGTTTCTTGGATATTTTAGATCATTAGCTATTTCATAAATTTTCAAGATTTTTTCATCAATGAATTCTGAGCTGCAAATACGTAAAGCTCTCGAAAGCATTGATGAGAAAACAGGGGTTATGGTAAGCAGCAATCTTAAACCTAATGCCTAAGCGTACGTAATAATACAAATAGATTACTGGGATTTATATCAAAGATATTAGCAACAGAAGTCCAACGGTTATACTTCAGCTTTATACATCATTAGTAAGGCCTCACCTAGATTACGCAGCTCAGTTCTGGTCTCCATATTACAGAATAGATATAAATTGTTAAAAACATTCAGCGTAGAATGACTAAATTAACACATAGCATTAGAAATCTTCCTTACGAAGAAAGATTGAAGACCCTTAAATTACATTCACTTGTAAGACGAAGAATGAGGTGAGACATGAATCGAAGTGTATAAGTGGAAGATGGGTATTAATAAAGGGATTAAATAATGTCTTGAGGATATCTCTCCCAGAGAGAACCGGCAATAATGGATTGAAATTAGATAAGTTTAGATTTAGAAAGTATTGGTTTGGAAATAGGGTAGTTGATGAGTGGAACAGTCTACCTAGTAGGGTTATTGAAGCTAAAACCTTGGGTAGTTTTAAGTTTAGGTTGGATAAATACATGAGTGAGAGGGGTTGGATTTGAGTGGGACTCGCACATGAGTAAATACAATTATCAAAGCTTATTGCTTGGGTAGCACTGAAAGTGGGTTGAGCAAATATTATGCTAGTGGGCTGGATTGTAAAAGACCTGCCCAGTATTAACCAACAGGCCTAAGACATAAAATATCATTAACATATCTATACCACTTAGCTCTACTGGGAAGGATTTTGTTAAGCAATCTTGTCTCAAAATATTCCATATACAAATTACTAACGACAGGTGAGAGAGGATTTCCCATTACCATACCAAACTTCTGAGTGTAAAACTAGTCATTAAACAAAAACTTTGCATCAACAATACAAAGTATAATATGTTTAATGATAGTAGGTATTGGCAATATTTTTTGTAAACAATGAGGAAAAGAAAAACAAGTTGGAAGAAGAAAAAATATAGAAGGTAAAAGAATTGTGGTAACTAATTAAAAAGTCCCCCTTTAGCACATCCTAAAAAAATCTAATCAACTTACGTGAAGAAAGAAATCTTTATCTCTTTGGAATGGAGAAAAGTAAATGGAAAAATGGAGTTTTGGGGAGGAAAAAAAATGATGAGGAAGTCGCCATCCATGTGAAAATCTGAAGTAAATGTGAATGTTCCAGGAAGTGAAGGACAGTAGTGAAGGACAGTAGTGAAGGATAGTAGTGAAGGACAGTAGTGAAGGACAGTAGTGAAGGACAGTAGTGAAGGACAGTAGTGAGACATAGTAAGACATAGTGAGAATAGTAAATGAGACATAGTAAGTGAGACAGATGAGACAGTGAAGAGACAGTAGTAAGGACAATAAGAAGATGAAGAAGAGAGACAATAGTGAAGGACATAGTGAAGAGACATAGTAAGAAGATGAGACAATAGTGAAGACAGTAGTGAGAAAGTAGTGAAGAGACATAGTGAAGAGACAATAGTAAGGACAATAGTAGTGAAGGACAGTAGTGAAGGACAGTAGTGAAGGACAGTAGTGAAGGACATGTAAGTGAGACAGATAGTGAGACAATGTAGTGAAGACAATAGTGAGACAGTATGAAGGACAATAGTGAGACATAGTGAAGGACAATAGTGAGACAATAGTAGAAGACAGTAGGAGACATAGTAAGAGACAATGTAAAGACAATGAGTGACAAATGAGAAAGTAGTAAGACAATAAGAGACAATAGTAAGAGAAGTAGTAAGACAATGAAGGAACAATGAAAGTGAACAATAGTAAGAGACAATAGTGAAGACAATAGATGAAAATAAGAGTGAGACAATAGTAAGAGATAAGAGAGACAATAGTAAGAGACAAGTAGTAAGAGACAGTAGTGAAGACAATAGTAAGAGACAATAGTAGAGACAATAGTAGAGACAATAGTAAGAGACAGATGAAGAGACAGAGTGAAGGAGTCAGTAGTGAGGACAGAAATGATAAGAGAAGTCGCAAATATGTGAGATAATGAAGTACAATAGTGAAGCAAGGAAGTGAAAGACATGTAGTGAAGGACAGTAGTGAAGGACAGAAGTGAGAGACAATAGAGAATGAGACAGTAGTGAAGAGACAATGTAAGAAGACAATGATGAAGAGATAAGTGAATGAGACACAATAAGGAACAGTGTGAAGACAAGTAGTAAGAGAAATGAAGAGCATAGTAGAGGACAGTAGTGAGACAGTAGTGAAGAGAAGTGAGTGGACATGATAGTGAGACAGAGTGATGAGCAGTAGTGAACAGTGGAGACATAGTGAGTGAGCAGTGATGAGGAAGTGGTGAAGTAGAATAGATGGTGAAGCAGTGATGAGGACATGTAGTGAGGATAGTGGTGCAGCAGTGATGGTGAGACAATGTGAGATAGTAGTGAGGACAATGTGAGACAGTAGTGAGTGAATAGTAGAGCAAGTAGAGCATGTGAGGAATAGTAGTGAGTGGACATAGTGAGAGAATAAGAGACAGTAGTAAGACAGTAGTAGATGAGACATGGTAGTATAGGAGCAGTAGATGGATAGTAGTGGAAGTGAGCAGTAGTGAGACAGTAGTAAGAGACAGTAGTAGTGAGACAGTAGTGAGACAGTGTGAGAGATAGTAGTGAAGTAGAGCAGTATGAAGACAGTAGTGAGAGCGAGTAGTAGGCAGATAGTAGATGAGAAATAGTAAGAGACAGTAGTAAGCAATGAATGAGGCAATAGTGAGTACAATATAGCATGGAAGGACATAGTGAATGAGAGAATGTAAGAGATAGAGTAGATGTAGAAGAATGAGGAAATAGACATTGCAGTGATGGAATAAGATGGTGATGAAGTAGAGAGTAGAAGAGTGCAGCAGATGATGAGAGATGTAGTGATCAAGAAGTGAATAGTAAGAGGATGAGTTCAGTGATGGACAAATAGTAGAGACATGGTAGCTAATAGAAGGACAAGCAGTAGACATTAGAGGTGAGTGGTCAGCAGTGATGGGAGTAGTGGTGGTGATAGTGGGTGCAGCAGTGATGGGAGTAGTGGTGGTGATACTGGGTGCAGCAGTGATGGGAGTATTGGTGTGATAGTGGGTGCAGCAGTGATGGGTGTAGTGGTGGTGATAGTGGGTGCAGCAGTGATGGGTGTAGTGGTGGTGATAGTGGGTGCTGGGAGTAGTGGTGGTGATAGTGGGTGCTGGGAGTAGTGGTGGTGATAGTGGGTGCTGGCAGTGATGGGAGTAGTGGTGGTGATAGTGGGTGCAGGCAGTGATGGGAGTAGTGGTGGTGATAGTGGGTGCAGGCAGTGATGGGAGTAGTGGTGGTGATAGTGGGTGCTGACAGTGATGGGAGTAGTGGTGGTGATAGTGGGTGCTGACAGTGATGAGAGTAGTGGTGGTAATAGTGGGTGCAGGCAGTGATGGGAGTAGTGGTGGTGATAGTAGGTGCAGGCAGTGATGGGAGTAGTGGTGGTGATAGTGGGTGCAGCAGTGATGGGAGTAGTGGTGGTGATAGTGGGTGCAGCAGTGATGGGAGTAGTGGTGGTGATAGTGCTGGTCATGATCTATAGTAGGCAAATTATTAGAATCAATTATAGCTGATATTATCAGAAGTCACCTTGAAGAACATAATTTGATTAATGAATCTCAGCATGGGTTCACGAGAGGTCGTTCCTGCCTAACAAATTTACTGACGTTTTTCAATAAAACATTTGAGGCAGTAAACAGTGATAAAGAATATGATATAGTTTACTTGGATTTCAGTAAGGCCTTCGATAGAGTACCTCACAAGAGACTCTTAAGAAAGGTGGCAGCTCATGGTATAGGAGGTAAAGTTCTAGCATGGATAGAGGCATGGCTTACCAATAGAAAGCAGAAGTTTCCATTAATGGGGTCAAATCTGAATGGGGATTAGTCACTAGTGGCGTTCCACAAGGATCAGTTTTAGGCCCATTGTTGTTCATAATTTACATAAATGACCTTGATGAAGGAATTGCAAGTGACATGAGTAAATTTGCTGATGATACAAAAATAGGCCGTATGATTCATTCTGAGGAGGATACCAGTGAACTCCAGGAGGATTTGGACAAATTAATGTCTTGGTCTGAAAAGTGGCAGATGAAGTTCAATGTGGACAAGTGTAAAGGTACTAGTCCTTGGTAATGAAAATATCCCTCGAATTTATAAACTAGGTGAAGTAGAGCTTGATCATACAGAATGTGAAAAAGACTTGGGAGTCATGGTAAGCAGAAATCTAAAGCCAAGACAACAGTGCCTAAGTGTGCGCAATAAGGCTAACAGATTACTAGGATTTATTTCAAGAAGTATAAGCAACAGAAGTCCAAAAGTTATTTTACAGCTCTATACATCACTAGTGAGACCTCTTTGGATTATGCAGCTCAGTTTTGGTCTCCTTACTACAGAATGGATATAGATTCGTTGGAGAACATACAAAGAAGAATGACTAAAATGATTTACAGTATAAGAAATCTCCCGTATGAAGATAGACTTAGAGCGTTGAATCTCCACTCTCTGGAGAGACGTAGAATGAGGGAGATATCATCGAGGTGTACAAGTGGATGATGGGCATAAACAAAGGAGATATTAATAAAATACTGAGGATATCGAACCAAGTAAGAACCAGAAATAACGGATTTAAATTGGATAAATTTAGATTTAGAAAGGACATAGGCAAGTACTGGTTTTCGAACAGAGTTGTAGATGCGTGGAACAATCTTCCGAGTACTGTGATAGAGGCTAGGACCTTGGGTGGCTTTAAAAAGAAATTGGACAAATATATGAGTGGGAGGGGCTGGGTTTGATTGGTGTCGTGAGTACGGAATAAATTCTTAGGTAGTGGTGGTTTTGATATGGACTTGCCTTGTATGGGCCAGTAGGCCTTCTGCAGTGTTCTCCATTCTTATGTTCTTATGTTCTTATTAAAGGATGTGGTGGTAATTGCGGTAGTGATGGTGGTGACAATTGTAGTGGTAGTGGCTAGTAGTGGTAGTGGCGGTGATGGTAGTAGTGGTTGTTGCAGTGAAGGTAATAGTGGCTGGAAAAATGTGTTGATAAATATTATATAGAAGGTAAAAAAGATGAATAATAAAGAGAAACAAATGAGATGGAATAAGGAAATAAGGATGGAAGATACAGGAAACATGCACGATGTGAAAACCATAGCAAAACAAATAATCCTAATTTTTAAAAGGGGGTTAACGGGTAAGCCAGCGGAAGGCCTTTATCAGATGACCAAAAGTTCCATTGGAGGGTCATCATATGACTAAGACCCGCGTCAGGAAACACTTGTTCTCTTTCCTGACGAGTCTTACCTAACGGTGTCCGTAGCCTTGTGGCTAAAGGTCTCGCTTCACACGGTGAGCGTCCGGGTTCGATTCCCGGAGAGGGTAGAAACATTGGAAGTATTTCTTTACACAGGTTGTCTATGTTCACCCATCAGTAAAATGGGTAAGTGGGTGTTAGTGGACTGGTGTGGGTCGCATCCTGGGACAAAACGGACCTAATTTGCGGGAAATGCTCAGCATAACAAGCGGCTTTCTATATAGTAGTATGTCATTGATGTCAGCTATGGTCTGTATACCTTGAACGTGTAGAAATAAATATATTAACTTAACCTAACCATAGCAACATGGAAGTCTTCTGGAAAAGGTGGTCCTACCCTCAAGGAACACCTCTCATTCCTGGGAGGGTCGAGAGACCAAAAATATTGGACAAAATCACCGCAGGTCTCTGGGCATCCACATTCTTTATTCACTACTCCAGCATTTCACAACTTCCACTGCTCTACCACTGCTCTAAGGCTCACCAACCTCTCACGACCCCACACTACAATTTCACAATTCCTCACCTTCCTTTCACAGTTCCATACCACTTTTTATAGTCAAGAACAACAGTGGAAATAAGTCACTTTGCCCGAATTTTTTAGTTATTTTATTTAATTTACACTATGTATGATAAATGTGCTTATGTGTACCTGTGCCTAAATAAAATTACTGAATTACTGCTCACCCACCTCCCACAGCTTCACACCCCACAACCACAGCCCACACCCGGTCCCACAGCCCACACCATCCTTTCACAACTCACAAATCACTCTTCCACAGCACCACGCCACCCTTTACAGTTTCACACTAAGTGCTAACAGCTCACAAAACTTTCCCAAGGTCTCACACCACCCTCTACAGCTCCACAAAAGTCTCCCACAGTCCCACACCTTCCCGTAGCAATACCTCCAAAATACCACCCTCCCACAGCAAAACACTACCCTCCCTGAGCCGAAGATAAAACTAACACAGCTCTACTCTATACGTCAACATCTCTTCACCAAATTTCACAGCTTCATACTATCCTTGCACAGCTCACTTATACTTTTCCACAGCCCCACACATTTCCCCCAGCCCAGTACCGCGCTCCCACAGCCACACACCTCCCTCCCACAGTCTCACATCACCCTCCCACAGCCTCACACCACCCTCCCAAGAGTCCCACTCCACCCTCCCACAGTCACACCACCCATGCACTTAGCCCCAGGCCCAGACTCATGGAACTCTGTGTTCATTAATAACTCAAGAAACCCTTTCACGTGTCCTAAGTATACTATGGAGAAGGAGCTTAGACATGGGTGAAATTCCACAGTCACTAAAAACAACGGATATAGCCCCACTACATAAAGGTGCAGCAAAGCATTAGCTAAGAACTACAGACCAATACCTCTAACGTCCCAAATCATAAAAATCTTTGAAAGAGTGCTAAGAAGCACGATTGCAAACCACTTGGATTCCCAAAAATGCACAATCCAGGGCAACAAGGGCTCAGAGCAACTACTGGACTACTATTATATGGTCTTGGATGCACTGGAAGAAAACAGAATGCAGATGTAATATACACAGACTTTGCAAAAGACTTTGACAAGTGTGATTATAGTGTAATAGCACACAAAATGCGTGCTAAAGGAATAACTGGCAAAGTGGGCAGATGGATCTTCAACTTTCTAACCAATCAAACACAAAGAGTAGTGGTTAACAGAGTTAAATCGGAAGCTGCCATAGAGAAAAGCTCTGTTCCACAAGGCACAGTACTCGCCCCCATCCTGTTCCTCATCCTCATATCAGACATAGAGAGAGAGATATAATCCACAGCACCGTGTCATCCTTAGCAGACGATACTAGGATCTGCATGAGAGTGTCATCTATTAAGGACACAGTTAACCTTCAAGAAGATATAAACCAAGTTTTCCAGTGGGCAACGGGGAACAATATGATGTTCAATGAAGACAAATTCCAACTACTCCGTTATGGAAAACTGGAGGAGATAATAACTAGAACTGAGTATACTATAAACCCAGACCATACACTAGAGCGGAAAAATTATGTGAGTGACCTGGGAGTGGTAATGTCTGAGGATCTCAATTTCAAGGATCACAACAGTGCCACGATCACAACTGCGAAGAAAATGATAGGATGGATAACGAGAACGTTCAAAACAAGATATGCCATGCCAGTGACGATCCTTTTCAAATCACTTGTTCTCTCTAGGATGGAATACTGCTGTACATTAACATCTCTATTCAAGGCAAATAAAATTGCAGATCTAGAGAATGTATAGATAACCTTTACTGCACGTATAAGTTCCATCAAACACCTTAACTACTGGGAACGCTTGGAAGCACTTGACGTGTACTCACTGGAACGCAGGCGAGAGAGATATATCATAATCTACACTTGGAAAATCCTGGAAGGAATGGTCCCGAATCTGCACACAGAAATCACTACTTATGAAAGTAAAAGACTTGGCAGGCGGTGCAAAATACCCCAATGAAAAGTAGGGGAGTCATTGGTACACTAAAGAAAACACCATAAGTGTCCGGGGCCCAAGACTGTTCAACAGCCTTCCACCATGCATAAAGGAAATTACCCTGGCTGCCTTCAAGAGGGAGCTGGACAGATACTTAAAGTCGGTGCCGGATCAGCCGGGCTGTGGTTCGTTCTTTGGTCTACGTGCGGCTAGCAGTAACAGCCTGGTTGATCAGGCCCTGATCCACCTGGAAGGCCTGGTCGTGGACCGGGCAGCGGGGGCGCTGATCCCCGGAATTCCCTCCACGTAGAATCCAGGAAGACCCTCTCACATTCCTTAAACCACCCTCCCACAGATTCACTCCACCCTCCCACAGCCCCACACCACCCTCCCACAGATTCACTCCACCCTCCCACAGCCCCACACCACCCTACAAGAGCCCCACACCACCCTACCAAGCCCACACCACCCTACAAGAGCCCCACACACCCTACCACAGCCCCACACACCCTACCACAGCCCCACATCACCCTCCCAGCCCCACACCACCCTACCACAGCCCACACCACCCTACCACAGCCCACACCACCCTCCCTAGCCCCAACCACCCTACCATAGCCCCACACCACCCTCCACAGCCCAACACCACCCTACCACAGCCCACACCACCCTCCCACAGCCCAACACCACCCTACCACAGCTCAACACCACCCTTCCACAGCCCCACACCACCCTACCACAGCCCCACACCACCCTCCCACTGCCCCACACCACCCTTCCACAGCCCCACACACCCTCCCCCAGCCCACACCACCCTCCACAGCCCCACACCACCCTCCCACTGCCCCACCCATGCTACCACAGTCCCACACCAACCTCCCAAAGCCCAACACCACCCTACCACAGCCCCACACCACCCTCCCACAGCCCAACACCACCCTCCCACAGCCCACACCACCTCTCCACAGCCCAACACCACCCTACCACAGCCCCACACCACCCTCCCACAGCCCAACACCACCCTCCCACAGCCCCACACCACCCTCCCACAGCCCAAGACCACCCTTCCACAGCCCCACACGACCCTACCACAGCCCCACACCACCCTCCCACAGCCCAACACCACCCTACCACAGCCCAACACCACCCTTCCACAGCCCCACGCCACCCTACCACAGCCCCACCACCCCCACAGCCCCACACCACCCTACCACAGTCCCACACCACCCTACTACAGTCCCACACCATCCTACCACAGTTCCACACCACCCTACCACAGTCCCACACCACCCTTCCACAGCCTCACACCACCTTTCCACAGCCCCACCCCACCCTACCACAGTCCCACACCACCCTACCACAGCCCCACACCACCCTCCCACAGCCCCACACCACCCTACACAGCCCCACACCACCCTCCCACAGCCCAACACCACCCTACCACAGCCCAACACCACCCTTCCACAGCCCCACACCACCCTACCACAGCCCCACACCACCCTCCCACAGCCCCACACCACCCTACCACAGCCCCACACCACCCTCCCAAAGCCCAACACCACCCTACCACAGTCCCACACCACCCAACCACAGCTCCACACCACCCTCTCACAGCCCCACACCACCCTACCACAGCCCCACACCACAATACCAGAGTCCCACACCACCCTGTCACAGCCCCACACCACCCTCTCTCAGCCCCACACCACCCTCCCAAAGCCCAACACCACAATACCAGAGTCCCACACCACCCTCCAAAAGCCCCACACCACCCTCCCAAAGCCCAACACCACAATACCAGAGTCCCACACCACCCTCCCAAAGCCAAACACCACAATACCAGAGTCCCACACCACCCTCCCAAAGCCAAACACCACAATACCAGAGTCCCACACCACCCTCCCAAAGCCCCACACCACCTTCCTACCACCCGGACTGTCCAGTATTGATAGATTACAGGTTAGTTCAACTGATAGTTATCACCGGAGGCTGGAGCCTGGAGCCTGGAGCCTGGAGCCTGGAGGCTGGAGGCTGGAGGCTGGAGGCTGGAGCCTGGAGCCTGGAGGCTGGAGGCTGGAGCCTGGAGGCTGGAGCCTGGAGCCTGGAGCCTGGAGCCTGGAGCCTGGAGGCTGGAGGCTGGAGCCTGGAGCCTGGAGCCTGGAGCCTGGAGGCTGGAGCCTGGAGGCTGGAGGCTGGAGGCTGGAGCCTGGAATCTGGAGCCTGGAGCCTGGAGCCTGGAGCCTGGAGGCTGGAGGCTGGAGCCTGGAGCCTGGAGCCTGGAGCCTGGAGGCTGGAGGCTGGAGGCTGGAGCCTGGAGCCTGGAGCCTGGAGGCTGGAGCCTGGAGCCTGGAGCCTGGAGGCTGGAGCCTGGAGGCTGGAGCCTGGAGCCTGGAGGCTGGAGGCTGGAGGCTGGAGGCTGGAGCCTGGAGGCTGGAGGCTGGAGGCTGGAGCCTGGAACCTGGAGCCTGGAGCCTGGAGGCTGGAGGCTGGAGGCTGGAGGCTGGAGCCTGGAGCCTGGAGGCTGGAGCCTGGAGCCTGGAGCCTGGAGCCTGGAGGCTGGAGGCTGGAGGCTGGAGGCTGGAGCCTGGAGCCTGGAGCCTGGAGCCTGGAGCCTGGAGACTGGAGCTCTCCTGCCACCACGGAGTTTGACATAACAAGTAAGTGCGGCAGAGCATTCCACTGCTTCATCCATGTTAATGGAGGAGTTGGATTTCAGTCAAGCCTTTGATGAGTCTCACAGCTCAAATAGGACATTAGATGAGTAGAAATAAGAAGAATATTAGTCTCGCGCTTGGGAGACAGAGGATCAAGCCTTTACTGCGTCTCGCACTAAAAAACCCACACGGGTTTAGTTTTAACATGAATAATAATTAATAATAATAATAATAATAATAATAATAATAATAATAATAATAAAAATAATAATAATAATCTTTATTTACTACAAGTACATGTACAAGGTATACAGACCATAGCTTACATCAATGACATACTACTATGTAGCAAGTCCCTTGTTATGCTGAGCATTTCGGGGAACTTAGGTTAATTTTGTCCCCAGGATGCGACCCATACCAGTCGGCTAACACACAGGTACCTATTTACTGCTAGATGAACAGGGACAGCAGATGTTTTAAGGAAACGCCTAATGTTTCCACTCGTACCGGGAATCGAACCACGGACCTCAATGTGTGAGCGGAGAGCTCTACCAACCAAGCTACGGGACACATGGAATTAAGTACTGGGCGCAGGTATGACACAATATTGCAATAGGAGCTTAGGGAGGCCAGAGCAGTAGGGGCTAGAGACGGTCTCAAGGCCTCTTAGCGAATTCAATTGAATAAGATAATAGTGGGAACGGAGGAACGTCCTCCAGCCCTGTGGTATTGTGGCTTGTGTGGTATTGTGGCTTGTGTGGTATTGTGGCTTGTGTGGTATTGTGGCTTGTGTGGTATTGTGGCTTGTGTGGTATTGTGGCTTGTGTGGTATTGTGGCTTGTGTGGTATTGTGGCTTGTGTGGTATTGTGGCTTGTGTGGATTGTGGCTTGTGTGGTATTGTGGCTTGTGTGGTATTGTGGCTTGTGTGGTATTGTGGCTTGTGTGGTATTTGGCTTGTGTGGTATTGTGGCTTGTGTGGTATTGTGGCTTGTGTGGTATTGTGGCTTGTGTGGTATTGTGGCTTGTGTGGTATTGTGGCTTGTGTGCAATAAAGGAAGTTAGCACTGGGAGGTACCACTGCCCTATCTCTCATAAGGGGCAAGAATTTACAATTATCATTATTATTATTATTATTATTATTATTATTATTATTATTATTATTATTATTATTATGTGTTCTCAGAAAGAGAATGCCGCTTGCAGTTTTATTATTTTTTATCACAATACACAAATAACCCTCACATAGGAGAGAGGAGCTTAAGACGACGTTTCGGTCCATTTTGGACCATTTACAAATGGTCAAAGTCGGACCGAAACGTCGTGGTATTTGTGTATTGTTTCAGTCACGGTGTTGTGACTTTTTAATCTTTATTTGTTACTTTTCTTAGAAGTATTCCATGGGTACCACGCGATAACAAGAGAATGCCAGGTCTGATCGGCTTTAAACTTCCAGCACTGGGTGATCGTATTTAAGAAGGCTTAACTGTTATTGGGCTGCGTAGGCGCCATTTTGCACATATGACTGAAAAAAATTGATTTTCGTTGTTTTTTTGGGCAGTCTTAAATGTTTCTTCTGCACGACTTCAATTTCCACGTTCATATATATCTGCAGTATAATGCGATCCTTTATTGACTACGTTTCGCCCACACAGGATCGCATTATACTGCATTTGTTTTTATTTTTCCATCGTGTAAATATATTATACATTTTATTTCCTTCATATAAATCAAAATAGGAGGAAAAATTTTACTTTACACTTTGACTTTCTTGCTAATTTACTAACGTTGTTTTGAAAATAGATTTATAGGTTGTCTTCCAGTAGCTGGGGAATGACTTTTCTAATGGAGTACAAACTTCCAAAATTTAAGTATTTTGCTTAGGGGACAGTAAAACAATAACAAAGAACTACAGACCAATAGCGCTAACGTCCCATATCATAAAAATCTTTGAAAGGGTTCTAAGAAGCAAGATCGCCACTCATCAGATACCCATCAATTACACAACCCAGGGCAGCATGGGTTTAGAGCAGGTCCCTCCTGTCTGTCCCAACTACTGGACCACTACGACAAGGTCCTGGATGCTCTAGAAGACAAACAGAATGCAGATGTTATATACACAGACTTTGCAAAAGCCTTTGACAAGTGTGACCATGGTGTAATAGCACACAAAATGCGTGATAAAGGAATAACAGGAAAAGTTGGTAGATGGATCTATAATTTCCTAACAAGTAGAACACAAAGAGTGTAGTCAACAGAATAAAGTCTGAGGCGGCTACGGTGAAAGTTCTGTTCCACAAGGCACAGTACTCGCTCCCATCCTGTTCCTCATCCTCATATCGACATAGACAGGATATAAGCCACAGTGCCGTGTCTTCCTTTGCAGATGACACCGAATCTGCATGACAGTGTCCACCATTGAAGACACTGCAAGACTCCAAGCAGACATAAACCAAATCTTTAAATGGGCTGCAGAAAACAATATGAAGTTCAATGATGAGAAATTTCAATTACTCGATATGGAAAACGTGAGGAAATTAAAATTTCGTCGGAGTATAATACAAATTCCAACCACACAATAGAGAGAAAAACTAATGTCAAAGACCTGGGAGTGATCATGTTAGAGGATGTCACCTTCAAGGACCATAACACTGTAGCAATCGCATCTGCTAGAAAAAATGACAGGATGGATAATGAGAACCTTCAAAACTTACGAAATTGTAGATACTTTAAAAATAACTACTAAAACTAAGCTTAAGTAATTTTGAAATCTCGATTATTTTATGACATTCTGATATTTGAAGAGTTATAGATGTGCTCCCTTCATGAAATATTATACAAGATTTACAATATAATCTAAATAAATCTAGCTTTATCATTCTGTTTATGAACTTTAATTATTTGTACGTTTTTTTAAGGTCCGTTAGTCCTTGAATCATTTGTACTTGCTCAGAGTATTGTAAGTTTTTACATGGATTTTACTTTGCTGTGTTACTGAATCAATGTTTATAATGTTTATAAAGTTAGACGGTGTTGATGTTTAGTTCCTAGCCTTTATAACCATGCTAAGCTACAGCTGCTAGTTACTGACTTATGTAACTGCATTAAAAACTGATACCTCACCCTACACTATTTTTTGTGTATGTGAAACGAGTTACTAGGGGCTGGGGTTATTGGATGCAGGTGAAAAACCTTCATCAGATAACCCCACGACCGAAATATATCTAGTCACTGACTGATACCTGCTACACTGCAACAAGGATGAAAAATATAGCTATCAGCTTAAGTCTTAACAGTCTAGGAAACACTGAGAACTTGTTCATCATTACAATGGTTTTTCAATTGGGTTCAGAGACCCTTGGCTCATGGAGAAAGTGTGCATGTATTTTCTTGAAGGAGCTAGGCAAAAGACTCATCAGGAAAACTGAGGCTCCAAGAGCTATTTTTTTTGGTTCTAGCGTTGAAGCTCAGAGGGATACTGTGACTTCAAGTTTGAAACCTATCTTTTGCAGAACTTGTCTTAATAAAAGTCCTGCATCTCTCACTGAATTTTTGAAGTCATCACTTCAGTGCTCAGGTCTGCTGATGCAGCTATCAGAGATTCATTTTTCGAGGGACCTGACAAAATCAAAATTTTTCATCATGCTTTCTGAGAAGGAAGCAGCATGACCTACTTTATTATGTGTCAAATCTTTGCTATCAATATTGCTCATCGGCTCTAATTTCAGTGACAGTAAAGCCATAACATGTTGCTAGAAGAGGGTGAAGGGTGTCCTTTGCTTGTCGAAATACACTGAACTTTGGTGACTGATAAATATACTGGCACTGTTTGCATCTCAGTGACAGACCGGGTTCGATGCTCTGACGAGTGGAAAAGTTGGGCAGGTTTCCTTCACTCACTGCCACTGTTCACCTGGGGGTAAGTACCTACGTACATGGGTTTCAGCCTATTGATAGTTACCCATGACAAAGAAAAGTTATCTTGCCGAAGAAAATTAAACGGACCCTAGTGCAAATAAGCCAGATAATCTTATGACACTGGCTTTATTGGGTTATCTGGGTTACTAACCCTATGGGTTAATAATCAGAACAACCTCCTCCTCTATCATAGATAATACGGCATGTTATTCATCAAAGTATCTTATTAATGAAAATAAGAGGTTATAAATACTAAGAAAGTATCTTAAATTTGCTTTTAAAAGATAATGCGAATTGTGAAAATAAATCTAGCTGTTGAACTGTTAACTTTTTTTTATTCCAAATTCCTTGGATGTCCAGTATGTCCAGTATTTTCCCATAACCCGTACATCAGACTGTGGAAATCATTATCACCAGTGTTATTAGGTACCAGTATGACTTCAAAAGATGTCAGTAGCTTGGTTCATCACCAGTGATATTAGGTACCAGTATGACTTCAAAAGATGTCAGTAGCTTGGTTCATCATCAGTGATATTAGGTACCAGTATGATTTCAAAAGATGTCAATATCTTGGTTCATCACCAGTGATATTAGGTACCAGTATGACTTCAAAAGATGTCAATAGTTTGGTTCATCACCAATGTTATTAGGTACCAGTATGACTTCAAAAGATGTCAGTAGCTTGGTTCATCACCAGTGTTATTAGGTACCAGTATGACTTCAAAAGATGTCAATAGCTTGGTTCATCACCAGTGATATTAGGTACCAGTATGACTTCAAAAGATGTCAATAGCTTGGTTCATCACCAGTGATATTAGGTACCAGTATGACTTCAAAAGATGTCAATAGCTTGGTTCATCACCAGTGATATTAGGTACCAGTATGACTTCAAAAGATGTCAATAGCTTGGTTCATCACCAGTGATATTAGGTACCAGTATGACTTCAAAAGATGTCAATAGCTTGGTTCATCACCAGTGATATTAGGTACCAGCATGACTTCAAAAGATGTCAATAGCTTGGTTCATCACCAGTGATATTAGGTACCAGTATGACTTCAAAAGATGTCAATAGCTTGGTTCATCACCAGTGATATTAGGTACCAGTATGACTTCAAAAGATGTCAATAGCTTGGTTCATCACCAGTGATATTAGGTACCAGTATGACTTCAAAAGATGTCAATAGCTTGGTTCATCACCAGTGATATTAGGTACCAGAATGACTTCAAAAGATGTCAGTAGCTTGGTTCATCACCAGTGTTATTAGGTACCAGTATGACTTCAAAAGATGTCAATAGCTTGGTTCATCACCAGTGATATTAGGTACCAGTATGACTTCAAAAGATGTCAATATCTTGGTTCATCACCAGTGATATTAGGTACCAGAATGACTTCAAAAGATGTCAACAGCTTGGTTCATCACCAGTGATATTAGGTACCAATACGACCTAAAAAGCAGCAAATAGTTTGGTGTTACTCTATATTTGGATAGTTAGGAATAGAACAGCTGATAGTTAATTCTAATCTAACAACAATTTTATTTTAAAATTGTTCAGAGATCGAGTCCCATACCCCCAAGGGGTATGGATACCCCCAAGGTGTATGGATACCCCAGATTAAGAAGCCCTGGTCTACAGGAGGAATATAGGGAGCATAATAAAGTAGCTTTTACGGCGGTAAAATCTGATCATATAGATTAGAGTAACAGTACATTGGTAATGTATCCAATTTAAACCAAAAAATGGTACCTCTGTTGTTGTGAGTGTTGATGGTAGTGCGACTTTTGTCACTGTTGTTGACAACGTGGCTTCTGTCCTCTCTATACTGTTAGTACCATTGCTTCAGTCACATCTATTGGTACTATTGCTTCCTTCACTGTTGTTGTCAGTCTTTTGTCAGTGCAATAGTTCGTCTTGTTGATGTCGTTGTTGTTAGTACTCGTCCTTCTGTCACTTTTGTTGGTATTCATTTTTCCAATTACTGCAGTTGGTACCTCGGTTTCTGAGGCTGCTGTTTGTTACCCTTGCTGCTGCTGCTGCACTTGCTGCTGCTGCCTGCCGCTGCTGCTTGCTGCTGCTGCACTGCTGCCTGCGCTGCTGCACTTGCTGCTGCTGCTGCGCGCTGCTGCTGCTGCGCTGCTGCTGCTGCTGCCTTGCTGCTGCTGCTGCACTTGCTGCTGCTGCTGACCTGCTGCTGCCTGCTGCTGCTGCGCCTTGCTGTGCTGCTGCCTGCTGCTGCTGCTGCACTTGCTGCTGCTGCACTTGCTGCTGCTGCTGCACTGCTGCTGCTGCTGCACTTGCGTGCTGCTGCTGCGCTGCTGCTGCTGCACTCTGCTGCTGCTGCTCGCACTGCTGCTGCTGCGCTTGCTGCTGCCTGCGCGCACGCTGCTGCTGCTGCCTTGCTGCTGCTGCTGCACTTGCTGCTGCTGCCTCGCTGCTGCTGCACTTGCTGCTGCTGCTGCCTGCTGCTGCTGCTGCCTTGCTGCTCTGACTTGCTGCTGCTGCACTTGCTGCTGCTGCTGCACTTGCTGCTGCTGCTGCACTGCTGCTGCTGCTGCACTTGCTGCTGCTGCTGCACTTGCTGCTGCTGCTGCACTTGCTGCTGCTGCACTTGCTGCTGCTGCTGCACTTGCTGCTGCTGCTGCATTGCTGCTGCTGCTGCCTCGACTGCTGCTGCGCCTGCTACGCTGCGCTGCTGCTGCTGACCGCTGCTGCACTGCTGCTGCTGCTTGCTGCTGCGCACTTGCTGCTGCTGCTCTGCTGCTGCTGCTGCTGCACTTGCTGCTGCTGCACTTGCTGCTGCTTGCTTGCTGCTTGCGCTGCTGCACTTGCTCTGCTGCTGCACTGCTGCACTGCTGCTGCTGCTGCTGCCTGCTGCTTGCGCTGCTGCTGCTGCACTTGCTGCTGCTGCTGCACTTGCTGCTGCTGCACTTGCTGCTGCTGCACTTGCTGCTGCTGCACTTGCCTTCAGCCTATCATGTGAGTTACTGCTTTTTCGGATTCTAATTTTATTTTTTTTAGCCTTGCTGTTCGGATCGGGTCACCCGACACGGGCGAAACAATGCGAGCAGCGAGATCTAGGCATAAATCCGAAACGTGAAATCTTATTGATTATATTAAGGGAACTCCGATGTTCCTCTTCACTTTAGCAAGGTCAATGGTTTCTTCAATGTCCACATCCTGTAGGAAACACTACAGTTCCTCAAAGCGTCCTACAGCGAACCAGTTGTTACTCCACCTATATTTCATTTTGGTGAATAATGGCGATTCTTCTGCTACGGACGGATCTTCAAAGGAATCACGTACCTCAGTGCCTACTGAATCTCTGCACTTCTGGGGGGTAGTCTACTGTTGTCCTCACAAGTCACAATAGTCACGTCCATCAGTGACCACCCCACATCGTGTAAAGTGTTCCCAGTCTGATATCAACTTGTCAATGGTTCTTCTACATAAGCCACAGCAGCTCCCAAAATATTGTCTTGCTGTTTGGACAGTTGATGTATTTCGCTAATTACCGTATTTCGCGGCTTATAAGACTTGTTTTACTGTCAATGGCTCGGCATCGGACGTAACTGGAAGAGCTACAGTCCACCCCACACCCCAAACTTATAGCTCCGTCACTGACGGGAGCTATAAGTTTGGAGTGTGGGGTGTTATGTGTTTATCTTTCCACTGACCTTCAGTTTATAGGACGCAGGCTGGTATTTGGAGACATTTTATTGAAAAAATGCGTCTAATAATCCGAGAAATACTGTATATGTACATATTAGCTTTGATTCACAAGTTATTTATATACCTTAATTTTTCCTTATTTGTTTCAGATAGGAATATTTCATGTTTAATTTGTTTTATATTTAATGAGTTTTACAAACAATTAATAAATTGTTTATCTTATATTATCGATTTCCATATGGAGGAAACGGTCCTGTCAAATACTACTTGATGGTCTGATAGGGTCGTTACATCCTTAACAGCCTCACTATCCTCATAAAAACACTTAACTGCTTTCAGTAACCTACCACACATTCCACACACCTGCAACATCTGCCTCAATGCTTCCCTATCCAGTCTATAATATGCATTTACTATATCCACAAATGCAAAGAAAACTTCTTTACCCTTTGATAATAACAAGTCACAATACCGTGACTGGAACAATACATAAATAACTCTACGTTTCGCACCGAAACGTCGTCATAAGTTTCATTCTCCTTATCTAAATATTGTTCACTTACATGCTTCACTGTAAACAATTAGTCTATACATCTCTATCCATCCTAAAGCCTCTTTGTTCATCTGTGATACTGTGCTCAGTCTTATCTTTAGTTCTTTCAATAATAACCCTACCATACACTTTACCTGGAATACTCGACAGGCGTATTCATCTTATACTCTATTTTGTTCCCTTTGAAGTTATGCAAAGGAACTTTGCACTCTATCTGCCATTCCCTAGGTATCTAATCTTTCATACATTTGAGCAAAAGCACCTACCACTAAAACTCTCCCCGCCTGATTTTAACATTTCTTTCTTGATCTCATCAATCTCAGCTGTTTTACCCCCTTTCCTTTTACCCCCCTTACCCCCAGCCTCACGCACCTCCCCACACTCATCTGTCCCCAGTGACAATAAGTCACTTTGTCTGACTTTTTTCCGTTATCTTAAATAATTTTCACACATGTTACCATCTATGATAATTTATGTAACTGTGTTTGTGTACCTGTATCTAAATAAACGTACTTACTTTCACTCCTAAATTATGTTATACGTCAATGCATGGAATCACAAGGTCATCAACATTAACAGTTCCTCAAAATATTCCCTCCATCTTCCCGAGACTTCCACCTCCCATCTAATAACTGTTAAAACCCTTGGCTTCCTTTACTTTTTAGTCTCACTCCAAATCATTGTGTTATTGTTAGTAAAATGTTTTGATAGAAACTCACCCACTTTCTCATTTACTCTACTTTTCTTATATACTAACATTCTCTCTTACCACTCTTTATCTCAGTGTTTCCACCAACTGCTCTTTTTCTTCCAGCATCCATCCTTCTATATCTCCAAACGTCTACTGTTCACTCTAACTCTGCAGTCTTAATGACCCATATCTTTTGAAACTCCTCATTGCCTATATAATCTCACTAGGACATCTTTCTCCCAATAGTTGCTTATATCTTACACTATCTGCTTCCTAAATAACATAAAAAGGCACAATACCGTGACTGGAACAATACACACAACCAGCACATAGAAGAGAGGAGCTTACGACGACGTTTCGGTCCGATTTGGATCATTTACAAAGTCCTCTTTTAATTTTATTATAATTATAATCATAACTAAGAGCTAAACCCTCTTATATACATTCACTTCCCTCTTTTAATTTATATACATTGACTTCCCTCCTTTAATTTATATACATTCACTTCCCTCTTTTAATTTATATGCATTCACTTCCCTCTTTTAATTTATATACAATGACTTCCCTCTAATTCATTGATACAATTCTCCTTGTACCTCAGCTACCTCTTATTCTCACTATAACTACAACTAAATATGATATATCTGTTGTCCCTCTACAAACATGAACATCTAGACGTTTACCCATCAACCTCTTTATCCACCAATACATAGTCGAACAAACTGTTGTTATTACGCCCTGTATCATATCTCGTCTACTTATTTATCCTCTTTTTCCTAAAATACAAAGTAGTTTGTTTACAAAGTTCAGTTATAGGTCCCCATTTTCATTTACTCTGGCACCTCAAACTTTCCTACTATGCCCAACAATTACTCTCTCATTTGTTTCAAAGCTCCCTAAACACTCACTGAATCTCTCCCGAAATCTCTCTATCTCTCCTCTACACTCATTTCTACTCCAGGTCCATAAACGCTTATTATAACCTTATTTGCATCCAACCCTTATTTTAGACCAAATAATCCTTGAATTTATATATTTACATTTCTTTCCATAACTGATCACTTTACGTCACCGTTTCTCCGACCTTAGTAGCTCTAACTCTCTCAGATACACCTGTCGCAATCCCATTTATTTCTTCCCTCAGAAAGTCTCCTGCCATCTTCTGTTTGGTTTCATTTCATATCCACTTCCTCACTTCTGCCTTTGTTGGTACTAACTTGATCTGTCACTGCTGGTGGTAACCACTGCTTTTGGCCCCTTTTATACTCACTGATGTTGGTATCCTTGCTTCTGCTACTGCTGTTGGTATTCTTGCTACTGTCACTGCTGTTGGTATCCCTGCTACTGCCACTGCTGTTGGTATCCCTGCTACTGCCACTGCTGTTGGTATCCTTGCTACTGCCACTGTTGTTGGTATCCTTGCTACTGCCACTGCTGTTGGTACCCTTGCTACTGCCACTGTTGTTGGTATCCTTGCTACTGCCACTGCTGTTGGTACCCTTGCTACTGCCACTGCTGTTGACATCCTTGCTACTGCCATTGTACGTCCTGCTTGTTGCTGTTCTTGTACGTCCTGCTTGTTGCTGTTCTTGTACGTCCTGCTTGTTGCTGTTCTTGTACGTCCTGCTTGTTGCTGTTCTTGTACGTTCTGCTTGTTGCTGTTCTTGTAGGTCCTGCTTGTCGCTGTTCTTGTACGTCCTGCTTGTTGCTGTTCTTGTAGGTCCTGCTTGTTGCTGTTCTTGTAGGTCCTGCTTGTCGCTGTTCTTGTACGTCCTGCTTGTTGCTGTTCTTGTAGGTCCTGCTTGTTGCTGTTCTTGTACGTCCTGCTTGTTGCTGTTCTTGTAGGTCCTGCTTGTTGCTGTTCTTGTACGTCCTGCTTGTTGCTGTTCTTGTACGTCCTGCTTGTTGCTGTTCTTGTACGTCCTGATTGCCGCTGTTCTTGTAGGTCCTGCTTGTTGCTGTTCTTGTACGTCCTGATTGTTGCTGTTCTTGTACGTCCTGCTTGTTGCTGTTCTTGTACGTCCTGCTTGTTGCTGTTCTTGTACGTTCTGCTTTTGCTGTTCTTGTACGTCCTGCTTGTTGCTGTTCTTGTACGTCCTGCTTGTCGCTGTTCTTGTACGTCCTGCTTGTTGCTGTTCTTGTACGTCCTGCTTGTTGCTGTTCTTGTACGTCCTGCTTGTCGCTGTTCTTGTACGTCCTGCTTGTTGCTGTTCTTGTAGGTCCTGCTTGTTGCTGTTCTTGTACGTCCTGCTTGTTGCTGTTCTTGTACGTTCTGCTTGTTGCTGTTCTTGGTATTCCAAATTCTGTCACTATCATTAGTACCAATGTTTCTCTTAATGCTGTTGGTATTCATCAGAGAGGGACGGATATCCCTGTTATTATTATAATCATAACGAAAAACTAAACCACAGGTATCCTTCTGACGGAGGGAGGGATAATGTTTATATAAACTCCAAGTTTTATGTATAATTTTAGTTAGTTTTTTGTGTTTAGTGGTGATTTATGTCGCATCTACTCCACCTGTGCTCACCCGGGTAGTGGGCAGGAAGGTGGAGTATAACCTTAAATTAATAATAATAATAATAATAATAATAATAATAATAATAATAATAATAATAAAATAATAATAATAATAATAATAATTTTATTTAGTAAATGTACAAGGTATACAGACCATAGCTGACATCAATGACATACTACTATACAGAAAGACCCTTGTTATACAGAGCATTTCGGGCAAATTAGGTCAATTTTATCCCAGGATGCGACCCACACCAATCCACTAACACCCAAGTACCTATTTTAATGATGGGTGAAAAGGGACAGCAGGTGTCTTAAGGAAACACGTTCTAATGTTTCCACCTGTACAGGGATCGAACCATGGACCTCAGTGTGCGAGCTGAGTGTGCTAGCAATCGAGCAACAGTACAACCCTTGGTAATCAATACACACAAGAGCTTTAAAAGGCACGTGAACAAGCAATTGAACATATTAGAAAATGTTGCAAGACGCAACATAACAGCCGATAACAGATGATAGTAATGTACGTGGAGGTAGAACAGATGATAGTAATGTACGTGGAGGTACAACAGATGATAGTAATGCACGTGGAGGTAGAACAGATGATAGTAATGTACGTGGAGGTACAACAGATGATAGTACTGTACGTGGAGGTACAACAGATGATAGTAATGTACGTGGAGGTAGAACAGATGATAGTAATGTACGTGGAGGTAGAACAGATGATAGTAATGTACGTGGAGGTAGAACAGATGATAGTAATGTACGTGGAGGTAGAACAGATGATAGTAATGTACGTGGAGGTAGAACAGATGATAGTAATGTACGTGGAGGTAGAACAGATGATAGTAATGTACGTGGAGGTACAACAGATGATAGTAATGTACGTGGAGGTACAACAGATGATAGTACTGTACGTGGAGGTACAACAGATGATAGTAATGTACGTGGAGGTAGAACAGATGATAGTAATGTACGTGGAGGTACAACAGATGATAGTAATGTACGTGGAAGTACAACAGATGATAGTAATGTACGTGGAGGTAGAACAGATGATAGTAATGTACGTGGAGGTACAACAGATGATAGTAATGTACGTGGAGGTAGAACAGATGATAGTAATGTACGTGGAGGTACAACAGATGATAGTACTGTACGTGGAGGTACAACAGATGATAGTAATGTACGTGGAGGTAGAACAGATGATAGTAATGTACGTGGAGGTACAACAGATGATAGTACTGTACGTGGAGGTACAACAGATGATAGTAATGTACGTGGAGGTAGAACAGATGATAGTAATGTACGTGGAGGTAGAACAGATGATAGTAATGTACGTGGAGGTACAACAGATGATAGTAATGTACGTGGAGGTAGAACAGATGATAGTAATGTACGTGGAGGTACAACAGATGATAGTAATGTACGTGGAGGTAGAACAGATGATAGTAATGTACGTGGAGGTACAACAGATGATAGTACTGTACGTGGAGGTACAACAGATGATAATAATGTACGTGGAGGTAGAACAGATGATAGTAATGTACATGGAGGTACAACAGATGATAGTAATGTACGTGGAGGTAGAACAGATAATTGTAATGTACGTGGAGGTAGAACAGATGATTGTAATGTACGTGGAGGTACAACAGATGATAGTAATGTACGTGGAGATACAACAGATGATAGTAATGTACGTGGAGGTACAACAGATGATAGTAATGTACGTGGAGGTACAACAGATGATAGTAATGTACGTGGAGGTACAACAGATGATAGTAATGTACGTGGAGGTACAAGAGATGAGAGTAATGTACGTGGAGGTACAACAGATGATAATAATGTACGTGGAGGTACAACAGATGATAGTAATGTACGTGGAGGTACAGGAGATGATAGCAACATGTGTGGAGGTAGAACAGTGGCGGGGCCTTGGTTAAGGTCCCAGTAGTAGTGGTGACTGGAGGGTCGGGAGTGACGGAGAGAATAATGGTTGTGTCGACAGCAGGAGTCATCTGCCTGGTAGTAATTTGAATGTCATGTTAATTTTCGCTGCTTCATCTGCTGCTGTCGTCAGTCTCAGTGAGGCGGACACCAGTCAACTGCTCTCGCTGGTTTTTTAGCAAGTACTGTAGGGAAAATTTGTGGAATTGAGATAATATATGAAGAAAATTATTATTTTTACTATTAATATTATTATTATTATAATGTTGATTCCTGTTATAATCAGTTGTATATTGATATACTATATTATTTAATGTTGTATTATATTATTATTATAATTTATTATTTGAAGATAAATGATTCAGAGAACCGACATCAGACTGAGGGACTGATTAACTCAAACTCCTTCTGATCTTAATCATTCTTCTTTGTGTAAGACTGATGAAGCTACTTTGTGGCAAAACGTCTCCACAATAAAGATACCCAAGTGTTATTATTATAGTAGTGGTGGTAGTGGTTTTATAATTATTCAGCAAGAAGCGCTAACACACAGGGGTCCTACAGAGTCTGGATAATGGAGGTTAATCAGGTTTGATGCAAGGAAGGGGTGGGACACCTCAATTCCTTGGATCGAAATGATGGAAAGCCGGTGATGTTGGGCTTGTCAGGTCAGAGGGCAAAGTCAGGGGAAACACGAGCGTTCACTTTAACACGCATAATGAACACTTGTAAGAATTTGTGAAATTTATGCGAGAAGACGAGGCAAAAATTATGGAGAATAAATTTTGGTTATTGGAAGAGATGATGGTAAAATCTCCCCCAAAGACGGACTTGATAACGGTTCCGAACGACCGGATCGCAGTCTACAATTTCCACTCCAGAGTGTGGGTTAGATGCGAGTCTCCATGTTAGAAATCACGGAACGGGTTGGGGTTCGAACCCACGGCGGGTGCTAAAACTCACAAGCGAGTGTGTTGGAGCCAACTGGCCCAGTGGTTGACACACTGGCCTATGAGTCTTAGAATTCCTTTGCATAGGTTTGAACTCTGCTCGTTCACTGATTTGTTTGCAGTCGTGTTATTACGACTCCCTGTTAGGTGGTGTTGTAATGGTCGAACAGCGACGTTTAAACTTACACCTCACTGACTCACACCTCGTGTGTGGCTTCAAAAAGAAGAAGAAGAAGAAGAAGAAGAAGAAGAAGAAGAAGAAGAAAGAAGAAGAAGAAGAAGAAGAAGAAGAAGAAGAAAAGAAGAAGAAGAGTTTTTTTACTTTAGGGTCATTCAGTCCTTTATCCCAGGATGCAACTCACATCAATAAGCTAGCACCAGGTACCTACTTGCTGCTAGATGAATATGGTCAACAGGGTTCAGGATATATGTACAATGTTTCCATTTGACCCAGCATAAAACTTATGTCATTTAATAATAATAATAATAATAATAATAATAAGAAGAAGAAGAAGAAGAAGAAGAAGAAGAAGAAGAAGAAGAAGAAGAAGAAGAAGAAGAAGAAGAAGAAGAAGAAGAAGAAGAAGAACTATTTTTTTATTAACACATCGGCCGTTTCCCACCAAGGCAGGGTGGCCCGAAAAAGAAAAACTTTCATCATCATTCACTCCATCACTGTCTTGCCAGAGGCGCGCTTACACTACAGCTACAAAACTGCAACATTAACACCCCTCCTTCAGAGTGCAGACACTGTACTTCCCATCTCCAGGAATCAAGTCCGGCCTGCTGGTTTCCCTGTCAAGTCCTAAAAATCATTTGTCTCTATTCACTCCTATCTAACACGCTCACGCACGGTTGCTGGAAGTCCAAGCCCCTCGCACACAAAACCTTCTCTACCCCTTCCCTCCAACCTTTCCTAGGCCGACCTCTACCCCCTTCCCTCCATTATTCTGTTTCGTTCCATTCTCTCTACATGTCCGAACCACCTCAACAACCCCTCCTCAGCCCTCTGGATAATAATTTAGATAATCCCACACCTCCTCCTAATTTCGAAACTACGAATTCTCTGCATTATATTCACACCACACATTGACCTCAGACACGACATCTCCACTGCCTCCAGCCTTCTCCTTGTTGCAACATTCACCACCCATGTCTCACACCCATACAAGAGTGTTGGTATAACTATACTCTCATACATTCCCCTCTTTGCTTTCATGGATAAAGTTCTCTGTCTCCACAAGCTCCTCAGTGCACCACTCACCTTTTTCCCCTTGTCAATTCAAATTTTTTGGTTATCCTCATCACCTTACTCTTTCCTATATTCACTTTCAATTTCCTTCTTTTACATACACTACCAAACTCATCCACCAACCTCTGTAACTCCTCTTCAGAATCTCCCAAAAGCACAGTGTCATCAGCAAAAAACAGCTGTGACAACTCCCACTTTGTGTTAGATTCTTTATCTTTTAACCCCATACCTCTTGCCAACACCCGAGCATTCACTTCTCTTACAACCCCATCTATAAATATATTGAACAGCAATTGTGACATCACACATCCTTGTCTAAGGCCTACTTTTACTGGGAAATAATCTCCCTCTCACCTACATACTCTAACCTGAGCTTCATTATCCTCGTAAAGACTCTTCACTGATTTCAATAACCTACCTTCTATTCCAAAACATCTGCAACATCTGCCACATTGCCTCCCTATCCGCCCTATCATACGCCTTTTCCAAATCCATAAATGCCACAAAAACCTCTTTACCCTTATCTAAATATTGTTCAGCTATATGTTTCACTGCAAACACTTGGTCTACACACCCCCTACCCTTCCTAAAGCCTCCTTGTTCATCTGCTATCCTGCTCTCCGTCTTACTCTTAATTCTTTCAATAATAACTCTATCATACACTTTACCAGGTACACTCAACAGACTTATTCCCCTATAATTTTTACACTCTCTTTTGTCCCCTTTGCCTTTATACAAAGGAACTATACATGCTCTCTGCCAATCCCTAGGTACCTTACCCTCTTCCATACATTTATTAAATAAAAATACTAACCACTCCAAAACTATATCCCCAACTGCATTTAACATTTCTATCTTTATCCCATCAATCCCAGCTGCCTTACCCCCTTTCATTTTTTACACGGCCCCACGAACTTCCCCCACACTCACAATTGGCTCTTCCTCACTCCTACAAGATGTTATTCCTCCTTGCTGTATACACGAAATCACAGCTTCTCTATCTTCATCAATATTTAACAATTCCTCAAAATATTCCCTCCATCTTCACGATACCTCTAACTCTCCATTTAATAACTCTCCTCTCCTATTTTTAACTAACAAATCCATTCGTTCCTTAGGTTTTCTCAATTTAATAATCTCACTCCAAAACTTTTTCTTATTTTCAACAAAATTTGTTGATAACATATCACCCACCCTCTCATTTCTCTCTTTTTACATTAACTACATCACTCTCTTAACCTCTCTTTTTCTCTCCATATACTCTTCCCTCCTTGCATCATTTCTTCTTTGTAAAAACCTCTTATATGCTAACTTTTTCTCTCTTACTACTCTCTTTACATCATCATTCTACCAATCGCTCTTCTTCCCTCCAGCACCCACTTTCCTGTAAGCACAAACTTCTGCTGAACACTCTAACACTACATTCAAAAATCTATCCCATACATCTACCCAATTGCCTATACTCACACTAACCCATCTCTCCTCCAATAGTATTTTATATCTTACCCTAACTGCCCTACACTGGTCTGCACACCCCCTACCCTTCCTAAAGCCTTCTTGTTCATCAGCTATTCTGCTCTCTGTCTTACTCTTAATTCTTTCAATAATAACTCTACCATACACTTTACCAGGTACACTCAACAGACTTATTCCCCTATAATTTTTGCATTATCTTTTGACCCCTTTGCCTTTATACAAAGGAACTATACACGCTCTCTGCCAATCCCTAGGTACCTTACTCTCTTTCATACATTTATTAAATAACAGCACCAACCACTCCAAAACTATATCCCCGCCTGCTTTAAACATTTCTATCTGTATCCCATCAATCCCAGCTGCCTTACCACCTTTCATTCTACCCACTGCCTCACGAACTTCCCCCACACTCACAACTGGCTCTTCCACACTCCTACAAGATGTTATTCCTCCTTGCCCTATACACGAAATCACAGCTTCCCTGTCTTCATCAACATTTAACAACTCCTCAAAATATTCCCTCCATCTTCCCGATACCTCTAACTCTCCATTTAATAACTCTCCTCTCCTATTTTTAATTGTCAAATCCATTCGTTCCTTAGGCTTCCTCAACTTATTAATCTCACTCCAAAACTTTTTCTTATTTTCAACAAAATTTGTTGATAACATCTCACCCACTCTCTCATTTGATCTCTTTTTACATTGCTTCACCACTCTCTTAACCTCTCTTTTTCTCTCCATATACTCTTCCCTCCTTACATCTCTTCTACATTGTAAAAACCTCTCATATGCTAATTTTTTCTGCCTTACTTCTCTCTTTACATCATCATTCCACCAATCGCTCTTCTTCCCTCTCACACCCACTTTCCTTTAACCACAAACTTCTGCTGAACACTCTAACACTACATTTTTAAACCTACCCCATACATCTTTAACCCCATTGCTTACACTCTCACTAGCCCATCTATCCTCCAATAGTTGTTTATATCTTACCCTAACTGCCTCCTCTTTTAGTTTATAAACCTTCACCTCTCTCTTACTTACTGCTTCTATTTTCCTTGTATCCCATCTAGCTACAACTAAAAAGTGATCTGATATATCTGTGGCCCCTCTGTAAACATGTACATCCTTAAGTCTACTCAACAGTCTTTTATCTACCAATACATAGTCCAACAAACTACTGTCATGACGCCCTACATCATATCTTGTATACTTATTTATCCTCTTTTTCTTAAAATATGTATTACCTATAACTAAACCCCTTTCTATACAAAGTTCAATCAAAGGGCTCCCATTATCATTTACACCTGGCACCCCAAACTTACCTACCACACCCTCTCCACATGTTTCTCCTACTTTAGCATTTAGGTTCCCTACCACAATTACCCTCTCAAAAATTCCTATACATTCGCTTAACATCTCCCAAAATCTCTCTCCTCTACACTCCTCTCTTCTCCAGGTGCATACACGCTTATTATGACCCACTTTTCGCATCCGACCCTTATTTTAATCCACATAATCCTTGAATTTACACATTTATATTCCCTCTTCTCCTTCCACAACTGATCCTTCAACATTATTGCTACCCCTTTCTTAGCTCTAACTCTCTCAAATACTCCTGACTTAATCCCATTTATTTCTCCCCACTGAAACTCGCCTACCCCCTTCAGCTTTGTTTCGCTTAGGGCCAGGACACCCAAAACTTCTTTTCATTCATAACATCGGCAATCATCTCTTTCTTATCATCCGCACTACATCCACGCACATTCAGACATCCCAGTTTTATAAAGTTTTTCTTCTTCTCTTTTTTAGTAAATGTGTACAGGAGAAGGGGTTACTAGCCCATTGTTCCCGGCATTTTAGTCGCCTCATACGACACGCATGGCTTACGGAGGAAAGATTCTTTTCCACTTCCCCATGGACATTAGAGGAAATAAAGAAGAACAAGAGCTATTAAGAAAAAGAAGAAAAACCTAGATGTGTGTATGTATATATATGCATGTGCATGCCTGTGTAGTGTGACCTAAAGTGTAAGTAGGTCAGTTTTGTCCCAGGATGCGACCCACACCAGTCCACTAACACCCAGGTACGTATTTTACTGATGGGTGAACATAGCCAGCCGGTGTAAAAAAACACGCCCAATGTTTCTACCCTCGCTGGGAATCGAACCCAGACGCTCGCCGTGTGAAGTGAGAGCTTTAGCCACCTGGGTATTACCATTAACCACAAGCTACTGAACTGAATTTGTCCTGATTTTTGTCAGACGAGTTACAATAATTGAGAAACATTTCTCACTGATACTGAATTCTTTGAGAATTCTGAGAAGCACATCACATTGTTGTTATTCGTCTGGGTGGCAGGCAGGGTTATTTTCCACTGGCAGGGTGGCAGGGTGGTTCAATGGCTACTTGTCTGGCTGGTTTGCTATCTGACTGGCTAAAGTGATTGCCTGATACAGAGACCAACTACCGATAACTATTAGAAAAAGTGAAAAAAGGAAAGACACAAGAGCAGTATAACGTGACCCTTAATTCACTACGTTTCGCTCACAAAGTGGCCTTTATCGAGTTACAAATAAATCTACCTGACGAGAAAGTGCAGACAGATTTGTTTATGAGATTTGTTTACAGATAGATTTGTTTATGTGGGCGAAACGTAGTCAATAAAAGACACATTTACCGCATTAACTGCAGAGATGATGTGAGAGTATATATAACTGCAGAGATAATCTCAAGGTATATACAGCTGCTGAGGTAAGTAAGTTTATTTAGGTACCGGTACACATAAATACAGTTACATAAATTATCATACATAGCAGCATATTTGTAGATTACCAGGATAACCCAAAAAGTCAGACAAAGTAACTTCCATTAGGGTCCATGTAATAATTGCTATTGCCATGTGGATATATACAGGTGCAGTAGTAACACCAGGGTAAAAGCACTGCAGACTTCAAGAAAAGAAGAGGAATAGACGGTCCCTGTCCACACATGGAAAAAAATACAAGCAACAGATTGGAAAAATATCAAAACATTACTACATAAAACAATGTTGGAATCAACTAATGCAACAAGCTTCCAAGAACTCAGGGAAAACTAATTCAAGAACAATTCAAAGCAGTCGGAACATTGAGACGTACCTACCAGGATAAGGGCTCCAATACACAACACTACAGATTAACGATAGTGTTTATAATTATAACCTTAATATTTAAAGGGGTGGACCGGTAAGCCAGTGGAAGGCCTCGGTCAGATGACTAAAATCCCCAGCTGTGGGTCATCATATGACTAAGACCAGCGTCAGGAAACACTTGTCCTGTTTCCTGACAAACCTTACCTAACCTAACCTAACCAATAAACAACTGGAAACTTAAACTAAGATGGATATCACAGCTTCTATCATTAACTGACCCATCAGCCAACAAGCGAGAAAATGTATCATGGCTCAAATACTTATACAAGGAAAATGGTATAGATATAGTAGAACTCATTTGGACACAAATGATGGCAGAAAAATCTATCCCAAAGTCAGTGCTCCTGAGTCAGGTCCTACTGACTCAGGGAAATCACTAACTCTCAATACCAGAAAATATTCCAACCTTCACTCGTAACTACTCTAGAAGAAATATGGCTCATTGGGATGCCTGTCCAGAAATATTCATGAGAATAACACCATTGGAAGATGTTAATGGTAAAATAATGAATGTTATGAGAAGATTTCAAGTAGATTCATCGACAGATATGACAATTAGACTTCCTAAAGATGGCTCAAAATATATTAATAACTCAGCACTGAGACAGAGTATCCTGTAATCTTTGACTTACGATATGAAGTTTCATATAATTGTTATATATATGAAGTTTTGAATATATATAATCCATACATCGCATATTGTATAAGTGGGTCAAGCATCCCAAGTATTACTGTAATACTTTTAACAATAATATTAGTCAATACTTGTGCCTTTTTTAAATCCCTCGTGATGCTGAGGGATTTATCTACAACAGTGTATAAAGAATAAAAAGGCAGATTACTTTAACTGGAACTATACACAAATAACCCGTATATAGGAGAAACGTATGAAGACGTTTCGGTCCGACTTGGACCGAAACGTCGTCATTAGGTTCTTCCTCCTATATTCGGGTTATTTGTGAACGTATAACAGTGTATAATAGTAAAATAAAAACAGTAAAAAACTAATTCATAAAATAACCTTGTTCTTTCTTGGTTATTGTGATGTGTTTTGTGTGTGATGTGTTTTGTATGTGATGTGTTTTGTATGTGATGTGTTTTGTATGTGATGTGTTTTGTATGTGATGTGCTTTGTATGTGATGTGCTTTGTATGTGATGTGTTTTGTATGTGATGTGTTTTGTATGTGATGTGTTTTGTATGTGATGTGTTTTGTGTGTGATGTGTTTTGTGTGTGATGTGTTTTGTATGTGATGTGTTTTGTGTGTGATGTGTTTTGTGTGTGATGTGTTTTGTATGTGATGTGTTTTGTATGTGATGTGTTTTGTATGTGATGTGTTTTGTATGTGATGTGTTTTGTATGTGATATGTTTTGTATGTGATGTGTTTTGTATGTGATGTGTTTTGTGTGTGATGTGTTTTGTGTGTGATGTGTTTTGTGTGTGATGTGTTTTGTGTGTGATGTGTTATGTGTGTGATGTGTTTTGTGTGTGATGTGTTTTGTGTGTGATGTGTTTTGTGTGTGATGTGTTTTGTGTGTGATGTGTTTTGTGTGTGATGTGTTTTGTGTGTGATGTGTTTTGTGTGTGATGTGTTTTGTGTGTGATGTGTTTTGTGTGTGATGTGTTTTGTTTGTGATGTGTTTTGTGTGTGATGTGTTTTGTATGTGATGTGTTTTGTATGTGATGTGTTTTGTATGTGGTATTTTGTGTGTGATG
>WNWK01006292.1:102500-107677 GCA_009830355.1 Cherax destructor
AAGAGCAGGCAAATATTCACAAACACTGATCTCTGGCCGACGGAGACTCGACCCTACGAACCTTGTGACAGGAACGCAGTGCTTTACCGACCGTACCACACTGGACCAATACCTTGGTACGGTCGGTAAAGCACTGCGTTCCTGTCACAAGGTTCGTAGGGTCGAGTCTCCGTCGGCCAGAGATCAGTGTTTGTGAATATTTCGCCTGCTCTTGCGAATTCCTAGCATTGTAGGAATATATATATATATATATATATATATATATATATATATATATATATATATATATATATATATATATATACTGTATATATATATATATATATAGACAGCAACCACCCGGGGAGGTACTACGTCCTGCCAGGTGACTGTGAAACAGAAACCTGAAACTGTTTTACATGATGGTAGGATTGCTGGTGTCTTTTTCTGTCTCATAAACACGCTGGATAACAGGTATATCTAGCTACTTCTACTTACACTTTAGGTCACACTACACTGGCATACACATGCATATATATACATACACACATCTAGGTTTTTCTTCTTTTCTTAATAGCTCTTGTTCTTTTTATTTTCTCTATTGTCCATGGGGAAGTGGAAAAAAATCTTTCCTCCGTAAGCCATGCGTGTCGTATGAGGCGACTAAGATGCCGGGAGCAATGGGCTAGTAACCCCTTCTCCTGTACAAATCTACTAAAAACGAGAAGAAGAAAAACTTTATAAAACTGGGTTGTCTGAATGTGCGTGGATGTAGTGCGGATGATAAGAAAGAGATGATTGCCGATGTTATGAATGAAAAGAAGTTGGATGTCCTGGCCCTAAGCGAAACAAAGCTGAAGGGGGTAGGCGAGTTTCAGTGGGGAGAAATAAATGGGATTAAGTCAGGAGTATCTGAGAGAGTTAGAGCTAAGGAAGGGTAGCAATAATGTTGAAGGATCAGTTATGGAAGGAAAAGAGGGAATATAAATGTGTAAATTCAAGGATTATGTGGATTAAAATAAGGGTCGGATGCGAAAAGTGGGTCATAATAAGCGTGTATGCACCTGGAGAAGAGAGGAGTGTAGAGGAGAGAGAGAGATTTTGGGAGATGTTAAGCGAATGTATAGGAACTTTTGAACCAAATGAGAGAGTAATTGTGGTAGGGGACCTAAATGCTAAAGTGGGAGAAACATGCAGAGAGGGTGTAGTAGGTAAGTTTGGGGTGCCAGGTGTAAATGATAATGGGAGCCCTTTGATTGAACTTTGTATAGAAAGGGGTTTAGTTATAGGTAATACATATTTTAAGAAAAAGAGGATAAATAAGTATACAAGATATGATGTAGGGCGTAATGACAGTAGTTTGTTGGACTATGTATTGGTAGATAAAAGACTGTTGAGTAGACTTCAGGATGTACATGTTTATAGAGGGGCCACAGATATATCAGATCACTTTTTAGTTATAGCTACAGTGGGAGTAAAAGGTAGATGGGATACAAGGAAAATAGAATCAGTAAGTAAAAGAGAGGTGAAGGTTTATAAACTAAAAGAGGAGGCAGTTAGGGTAATATATAAACAACTATTGGAGGATAGATGGGCTAGTGAGAGTGTAGGCAATGGGGTCGAAAATGTATGGGGTAGATATAAAAATGTAGTGTTAGAGTGTTCAGCAGAAGTTTGTGGTTACAGGCGAGTGGGTGCGGGAGGGAAGAGGAGCGATTGGTGGAATGATGATGTAAAGAGAGTAGTAAGGGAGAAAAAGTTAGCATATGATAGGTTTTTACAAAGTAGAAGTGATGCAAGGACGGAAGAGTATATGGAGAGAAAAAGAGAGGTTAAAAGAGTGGTGAAGCAATGTAAAAAGAGAGCAGATGAGAGAGTGGGTGAGATGTTATCAGCAAATTTTGTTGAAAATAAGAAAAAGTTTTGGAATGAGATTAATAAGTTGAGGAAGCCTAGAGAACAAATGGATTTGACAGTTAAAAATAGGAGAGGAGAGTTATTAAATGGAGAGTTAGAGGTATCGGGAAGATGGAGAGAATATTTTGAGGATTTGTTAAATGTTGATGAAGACAGGGAAGCTGGATTTCGTGTGTAGGGCAAGGAGGAATAACATCTTGTAGGAGTGTGGAGGAGCCAGTTGTGGGTGTGGGGAAAGTTCGTGAGTCAGTGGGTAGAATGAAAGGGTAAGGCAGCTGGGATTGATGGGATAAAGATAGAAATGTTAAAAGCAGGTGGGGATATAATTTTGGAGTGGTTGGTGCTATTATTTAATAAATGTATGGAAGAGGGTAAGGTACCTAGGGATTGGCAGAGAGCGTGTATTGTTCCTTTGTATAAAGGCAAAGGGGACAAAAGAGAGTGCAAAAATTATAGAGGAATAAGTCTGTTAGTGTACCTGGTAAAGTGTATGGTAGAGTTATTATTGAAAGAATTAAGAGTAAAACAGAAAGCAGGATAGCAGATGAACAAGGGGGCTTTAGGAAAGGTAGGGGGTGTAGACCAAGTGTTTACAGTGAAACATATAGGTGAACAGTATTTGGATAAGGGTAAAGATGTTTTTGTGGCATTTATGGATTTGGAAAAGGCGTATGATAGGGTAGATAGGGGGCAATGTGGCAGATGTTGCAGGTGTATGGAATAGGAGGAAGGTTACTGAAAGCAGTGAAGAGTTTTTATGAGGATAGTGAGGCTCAGGTTAGAGTGTGTAGGAGGGAAGGGACTATTTCCCAGTAAAAGTGGGCCTTAGACAAGGATGTGTGATGTCACCGTGGTTGTTCAATATATTTATAGATGGGGTTGTAAGAGAAGTGAATGCGAGGGTCTTGGCAAGAGGTGTTGGGCTAAAAGATAAAGAAGCAAATACAAAGTGGGAGTTGTCACAGTTGCTTTTTGCTGATGACACTGTGCTTTTGGGAGATTCTGAAGAGAAGTTGCAGAGGTTGGTGGATGAATTTGGTAGGTGTGTAAAAGAAGAAATTGAAAGTGAATATAGGAAAGAGTAAGGTGATGAGGATAACAAAAGAATAGGTGACGAAAGATTGGATATCAGATTGGAGGAGAGAGTATGGAGGAGGTGAATGTATTCAGATATTTGGGAGTGGACATGTCGGCGGATGGGTCTATGAAGGATGAGGTGAATCATAGAATTGATGAGGGGAAAAGGGTGAGTGGAGCACTTCGGAGTCTGTGGAGACAAAGAACCTTGTCCATGGAAGTAAAGAGGGGAATGTATGAGAGTATAGTTATACCAACGCTCTTATATGGGTGTGAAGCATGGGTGATGAATGTTGCAACGAGGAGAAGGCTGGAGGCAGTGGAGATGTCATGTCTGAGGTCAATGTGTGGTGTGAATATAATGCAGAGAATTCGGAGTTTGGAAATTAGGAGGAGGTGCGGATTACCAAAACGATTGTCCAGAGAGCTGAGGAGGGTTGTTGAGGTGGTTTGGACATGTAGAGAGAATGGAACGAGACAGAGTGACTTCGAGAGTGTATAAATCTGTAGTGGAGGGAAGGAGGGGTAGGGGTCGGCCTAGGAAAGGTTGGAGGGAGGGGGTAAAGGAAGTTTTGTGTGCGAGGGGCTTGGACTTCCAGCAAGCATGTGTGAGCGTATTTGATAGGAGTGAATGGAGGCATATGGTTTTAATACTTGACGTGCTGTTGGAGTGTGAGCAAAGTAACATTTATGAAGGGATTCAGGAAACCGGCAGGCCGGACTTGAGTCCTGGAGATGGGAAGTACAGTGCCGGCACTCTGAAGGAGGGTGTTAATGTTGCAGTTTTATAACTGTAGTGTAAAGCACCCTTCTGGCAAGACAGTGATGGAGTGAATGATGATGAAAGTTTTTCTTTTCAGGCCACCCTGCCTTGGTGGGAATCGGCTGATGTGTTAATAAAAAAAAAATAATATATATATATATATATATATATATATATATATATATATATATATATATATATATATATATATATATATATATATAATTTATTTATTTATGCAACACACGGACTTCCTACCTTATATACCCTCGACAAATGTAAGTTTAAATGAAAAGGTTGAAGGCTATGATGATTGAAGACCAGTGCACAAGAAACTCAATATTATTTAAGTGAAGCTGAACGGTTTCACATTGATCAAGGATGAACCAGTTCAGTACCTGGGCCATAACTCGTGGCGGGGTGGAGCTGCTCTCGGGTTTCCAGCGGAAAGTTAATTATTTTTATTATTATAGTTATGGGGTATTGCTGTTCCCATTATTGTGACTGTCTTTGAAAAGGAAGCTAATGAGTTCTGATCCAAGAAAAGGGAGGGTGCTCCAGTTCCTTGAATGAAGAGCAATTCGTCAACACATAGGTAACCCCCTTGTAGGGATCAATGTAAAGGCCAAGATACAGGCAGCATTAAATTAATGTATATCAATTTCTGTCGAATTTATAACTGAAGTAAAATATAGTTTCAGACTCAGATATCTGCCGAGGTTTTAGACCGCGACGAACCTAACTCAAAATAAGGAAAACAATGTACTAGAAAATAATACGAAAATCAAAATATTGAATCTTATAACTATGAAAAAAATGTACGATGTCATGGGTGGAACAATTGACAAGTAACATAAACTTAGGAAGGGAATCTTTGGAGGGGATCGGTCACTCCTTTACAATTTTCACGTTACAACTGTTGTAGCTTGAACCATTGTGACAACTGTTGTAGCTTGAACCATTGTGACAACTGTTGTAGCTTGAACCATTGTGACAACTGTTGTAGCTTGAACCATTGTGACAACTGTTGTAGCTTGAACCATTGTGACAACTGTTGTAGCTTGAACCATTGTGACAACTGTTGTAGCTTGAACCATTGTGACAACTGTTGTAGCTTGAACCATTGTGACAACTGTTGTAGCTTAAACCATTGTGACAACTGTTGTAGCTTGAACCATTGTGACAACTATTGTAGCTTGAACCATTGTGACAACTGTTGTAGCTTGAACCATTGTGACAACTGTTGTAGCTTGAACCATTGTGACAATTGCTGTAGCTTGAACCATTGTGACAACTGTTGTAGCTTGAACCATTGTGACAACTGCTGTAGCTTGAACCATTGTGACAACTGTTGTAGCTTGAACCATTGTGACAACTGTTGTAGCTTGAAAACCATTTTGGGCAACTGTTTTAGCTTGAACCATTGTGACAACCCCTTTTA
>WNWK01006293.1:0-5000 GCA_009830355.1 Cherax destructor
CTCATTGATCCGGCAACCAGTGATACCGCCTTGTAACAGTGATACCACCTTTAACAGTGATACCACCTTGTAACAGTGATACCACCTTGTAACAGTGATACCCCTGTAACAGTGATACCACCTGTAACACAGTGATACCAGCGTAACTCAGTGATATCGGCGTAACCCCAGTGATACCAGCTTGTAACTCAGTGATACCACCTTGTAACACAGTGATACCAGCTTGTAACTCAGTGATATCAACTGTAACTCAGTGATACCAGCTTGTAACTCAGTGATACCAAGCTTGTAACTCAGTGATACCAGCTTGTAACAGTGATACCAGCTTGTAACAGTGATCCACCTTGTAACACAGTGATACCACCTTGTAACAGTGATACCCCTTGTAACAGTGATACCCCTTGTAACACAGTGATACCACTTTGTAACAGTGATACCACCTTGTAACAGTGATACCATCTTGTAACACGTGATACCACCTTGTAACACGTGATACCACCTTGACAGTGATACCACCTTGTAACAGTGATACCACCTTGTAACTCAGTGATACCAGCTTGTAACTCAGTGATACCAGCTTGTAACAGTGATACCGCCTTGTAACAGTGATACAACCTTGTAACAGTGATACCATTGTAACCAGTGATACCACCTTGTAACACAGTGATCCACCTTGTAACACAGTGCCACTCTCTTTACCTTGTCTCAACACGTTATATTTGCAGTTTTCTTGAATAATAATTTATTCTGATTAACGCTGGAAAGTTAGCAGTCAGACCACCAACCATAAAAAAAAAAAAGCAAATCAGTGTGTCTTACTGCCACTGGAGTCCTTCTTATGGCCTCCCCAGGAGTGAGGCTGAGAGTGTGAGTGAGCGTGAGTCTGCGAATGAGTAAAGAGTGAGACTGGTAGCGCACTCGGCTGTCACCTGAAGTCCGTGGTTCGATCCCTGGTACGGGTGGAAACATTAGGACGTGTTTCTTAAGACACCTGCTGTCCATGCTCAACTATCAGTAAAATAGGTACCTGGGTGTTAGCCAGCTGGTGTGGATCGCAATCCTGGGGACAAATTTGACCTAATTTTCCCGAAATGCTCTGCATAATAAGAGGCTTTCTATACAGTAGTAAGTCACTGCTGTCAGCTTGTACATGTACTTTTAGAAATAATAATAATTATTATTATTATTATTGAGAGGGGAGCAAGAACTGGAGGGAGCAAGGTTACCTTCCCACCTCCTCAACACTACAACTTGTCATTATATAGTATTTAGTAATATTTTAAAAGCTGCTGCCAGGGCGTGGGAAGGTGTCAGGTGCCTGGCACCAGGAAAGGAGGAAGAGGAGGGAGAGAGGAGATAAAGGGACGTAGTAAGCAGGGGACATCATTATGTAACTATCACGTTGAATAGGGTATCAGCACACTGCAGATGTATCCAATTTTGCTAATTAAAAAAAATCAATGCTATCAGAAATTGTTCCCTTACATGAGTGTAGACTACTATGTATATGTAATAATATTGGTAGAATTACCGACAATATGTTAAGTAAAAGGACACAATTGCAACTAATGTGACATTTTATTGTGGCAACGTTTCGCTCTCCAGGAGCTTTCTCAAGCCGTTACAAGCGATAAATGGACATAGTTGGTATATATACTGTCAAGGTGGGTGAAAACACTAGTGGTGTTAGAAATAGTAGTGATATAAGTAGTATTAGTAGTAGTAGTAGTAGTAGTAGATAATACTCACGTGCATATTGATTGTTCTACCTTATTATTACTTCTACCTACTACTACTCTACTAATACTACTTATATCACTACTATTTCTAACACCACTAGTGTTTCACCTCACCTTGACAGTATATATACCAACTATGTCCATTTATCGCTTGTAACGGCAAAAGCTCCTGGAGGCAACGTTGCCAATAAAATGTCACATAGTTGAATGTTCCTTTACTACTATGTATATGTACGCATGTGTGCGTTTGTGTGTATATATGTGTGTATGCCGGCTGTCGTGCTTTGTATACAACTGTATGAACTACCATGGTGTGAGACGTTCTCTTGACCAAACTATCGTAGTTACCTGATCCTTTTGATCAATTAATGTTCAGTAATACAAGTCAACCATGACCAACTTGGGTCAGTAAACATTTAGTGGATGTTACTTAGTGCAAGTGAAGTTTATTGATGATGTCATGTTGGTCGTCACTAGGATACTGCAAGTATGTCAGGTTGGTCGTCACTAGGATACTGCAAGTATGTCAGGTTGGTCGTCACTAGGATACTGCAAGTATGTCAGGTTGGTCGTCACTAGGATACTGCAAGTATGTCAGGTTGGTCGTCACTAGGATACTGCAAGTATGTCAGGTTGGTCGTCACTAGGATACTGCAAGTATGTCAGGTTGGTCGTCACTAGGATACTGTCAGGTTGGTCGTCACTAGGATACTGCAAGTATGTCAGGTTGGTCGTCACTAGGATACTGCAAGTATGTCAGGTTGGTCGTCACTAGGATACTGCAAGTATGTCAGGTTAGTCGTCACTAAGATACTGTCAGGTTGGTCGTCACTAGGATACTGTCAGGTTGGTCGTCACTAGGATACTGTCAGGTTGGTCGTCACTAGGATACTGTCAGGTTGGTCGTCACTAGGATACTGCAAGTATGTCAGGTTGGTCGTCACTAGGATACTGCAAGTATGTCAGGTTGGTCGTCACTAGGATACTGCAAGTATGTCAGGTTGGTCGTCACTAGGATACTGCAAGTATGTCAGGTTGGTCGTCACTAGGATACTGCAAGTATGTCAGGTTGGTCGTCACTAGGATACTGTCAGGTTGGTCGTCACTAGGATACTGCAAGTATGTCAGGTTGGTCGTCACTAGGATACTGCAAGTATGTCGGGTTGGTCGTCACTAGGATACTGTCAGGTTGGTCATCACTAGGATACTGCAAGTATGTCAGGTTGGTCGTCACTAGGATACTGCAAGTATGTCAGGTTGGTCGTCACTAGGATACTGCAAGTATGTCAGGTTGGTCGTCACTAGGATACTGCAAGTATGTCAGGTTGGTCGTCACTAGGATACTGTCAGGTTGGTCATCACTAGGATACTGCAAGTATGTCAGGTTGGTCGTCACTAGGATACTGCAAGTATGTCAGGTTGGTCGTCACTAGGATACTGCAAGTATGTCAGGTTGGTCGTCACTAGGATACTGTCAGGTTGGTCGTCACTAGGATACTGCAAGTATGTCAGGTTGGTCGTCACTAGGATACTGCAAGTATGTCAGGTTGGTCGTCACTAGGATACTGCAAGTATGTCAGGTTGGTCGTCACTAGGATACTGCAAGTATGTCATGTTGGTCGTCACTAGGATACTGTCAGGTTGGTCGTCACTAGGATACTGCAAGTATGTCAGGTTGGTCGTCACTAGGATACTGCAAGTATGTCAGGTTGGTCGTCACTAGGATACTGCAAGTATGTCAGGTTGGTCGTCACTAGGATACTGCAAGTATGTCAGGTTGGTCGTCACTAGGATACTGCAAGTATGTCAGGTTGGTCGTCACTAGGATACTGCAAGTATGTCAGGTTGGTCGTCACTAGGATACTGCAAGTATGTCAGGTTGGTCGTCACTAGGATACTGCAAGTATGTCAGGTTGGTCGTCACTAGGATACTGCAAGTATGTCAGGTTGGTCGTCACTAGGATACTGCAAGTATGTCAGGTTGGTCGTCACTAGGATACTGCAAGTATGTCAGGTTGGTCGTCACTAGGATACTGCAAGTATGTCAGGTTGGTCGTCACTAGGATACTGCAAGTACGTAGGCTTTACACATAATGTAACTTTAATACGCCAAGAGGCTACTGCATCGTTTCCATATTTATCTATGCACGTATTTTAAGATACATAATGTAGTCCAAATGCACGTATTTTAAGATATATAATGTAGTTCAATGTTTTCCCCCTTCCGTCTTTTTCTTCTCTCCTAGCAGCGCTGTATGACCCTAGTGGGTTTAGCGCTTGATTTTGATAATAATAATAATGTTTCTGTCTCCTATATTATCACGTTTGTTACTCTGCTGTGTTGGAGTTGTCTTCATAAACAAACAATGATGATCTGATACGAAATGTCATCATATCAACTGCCTCCCAGCGTACATAAGGGGGATTACCAATAGACCCCTGGCTGTCTTCAAGCAGGCACTGGACAGGCACCTAAAGTCAGTGCCTGACCAGCCGGGCTGTGGTTCGTACGTTGGACTGCGTGCGGCCAGCAGTAACAGCCTGGTTGATCAGGCTCTGATTCACCATGAGGCCTGGTCACAGACCGGGTCGCGGGGGCGTTGACCCCCGGAACTCTCTCCAGGTAATAAAACTTCCATTTCTCCTGTGTATGGTGCTGTCACCATCCTAAGAGATCTCAGTTTCCAAGTAACAATAACTCCGTCTGTGTTGGAAAAGAAACATCAGCAATGTGCTGCTATAGTATTCTATATGACAATTACACAGTGGGAACAAAAGCTAGTTAGGTTTCCCTGTCATATTCCATCACAGGATGGGTTACATGGGAGGGAGATTTCAGTAGGGCAATGAGTATATCGTCAAGTATTCTTTTACAAGTTAATGAGATACGGCAGAGCCGTAGCTCATTAACTGAAATCTCCCTCCCATGTAACCCATCCTGTGATGGAATATGACAGGGAAACGTAACTAGCTTTTGTTCCCACTGTGTAATTGTCATATAGAATACTATAGCAGCACATTGCTGATGTATCCAGTTGTGTTGAATAATAAAAAAAATCGTTCACTTCTCTCCCCATCTTCATCCCCACTTCCCTCTCCCAGCAACCCCATCTCCCCACCCCCTCGGCCTCATTATTGCCACCTACTGGGTGTTGGCAACACTTTTACCCTCTCTAACATTCTAAAAACATTGACATGGGGGTGAGAGGCTAGGCTGCCTCATCATGTTACATACCTTGTGTCTGCTGGTGTTGTGATCCC